>JAJOOS010079897.1:0-49420 GCA_029582725.1 Solanum chiquidenum | reverse complement strand
AATAGTGCTCCTTGAGACTCAAAATGAATGCACACAAGGTTCAAAATTCACACAGGCAATGTTCAATTGTGCACTAGAAGTTTCAAATTGTGACTAGTCATCATCAAATTGAGTTCAAGATCACAATGCTGAGTTAAAATGCAAATTCATGCTCAACAACAGTATTTTGATGCCCACACATTAAGAATGATTTCATGCTCACACAAAGCCAATCAAGGATCACAAATAAGGAATTGAAATCAACTCTCACACTTCGAATAAGAAAAAAATGCATGATTTTACCCATAGGCTAACCCGTATTTTCCCACCAAAACATCACTCGGCTAATGCAAGATCACAAAGGTCTTTCAAGGCTTGTAATTGGGTGAAGGGTATGTGTATCATCATTTTGTCTTAGTGACTTCTACCTTCATGAAGCATGGCTCAAATTTCACTTCTTTTCCTTTTCTTTCACTCTTTCTATCTTCACAACTCATCCTTGTCCTATTCATAACACACAATTATTTTTGCTATAGCTCATCAGACAACACTTTTATTCCCACAACTTTGCACAATGGACACAAATTCATGCTTTCTTTTTCTCTTTCCACCTTTATTTTTTAATATGGAGGGGTTCCATTTTTTTTCTTCACCAGAAGTTTCCAAGGATGAATTACATGAACCTGTTTTCTCAGTTTCTTTCTTCATTCTACCACACCCCCAACTTAGGCTTTTGGCCTATGTTGAATATTCAAACAAACCAATCCTTCATGACAGTTATAGGTGAGAAAGATATGGTAAGTTCAACAACCGGTTTAAACATTTGTGTTCATGTTTCGTCCAAAGAAAAGGTTAGGCTCAAATGGTGCCAAACAATGCTCACACACAAACAAGGTTGTAACACAAGGGTATAGTGTTGACACATAATTTTGACCCTCAACGATAGGAATCAATTTTCTAGCTTCTTTAATTTTAAAACTACATGGAATAATTAGTTTTAAAAAATTCAAAGTATTTTTAAGCGAGTTTAGTCCTTTCTATAATATTCTAAATAATATATATTTATATAATTTTGCATATAATTAGTATATTTTATACATATTTGAAAATCATATAAAAAGATTTTACATTTTAAGTTAAGGTTTTTTAACTTAGTTTATTTTAAGTTATAATTATAATTTTGAGTTAATTAGTTTGGAATTAATCTAATCATTTTATGATTAAGGTAATAATTTTATTTCGTTAAGATTAAGAAGCTCATTTATTAATTATGTTGATTTGTCCTATTTAAACTTTGACCAAATTCACCGATTAAGTTCAATTTGGCTACAATTGAAACACATTTCGCTATTGTGTAATTTCAATTTAGCCACTTCTTTACCTCATCCTAAAGACCGAATTTGGGCACTTTTTGTAACTTTTCAGCAGCCCTAAGTTCAATTTCTCCAGCCCATTCTTTCAACAACAATTCCTCTTCTCCAAATCTACCCATCCAGACCCATTCCAAATAACCCCAAAGCTTACAAACAAGGCCACCACAACAACATTTCTTCTTTAGCGTTAACAATAGCAACATCAAATGAAGAAGCGACATCATTTTGATTCAAAATGGTGTCAATCACGGAGTACATACGACGATTCTCCAACGTTCACAACGTCAAATCACATGACAAATAAAATGGCGTCTTCACAGCAGTTAAAAAAGAGACGACTCCAACGTTCATAAGCACACAAAAATCACGCCGTATACAAGGATTGAGAGCTAGACGCATTATCTTCCTCTCCTCACCTCAACAGTACAGTCATACAGCAGCAAAGTTCACCTACAAATTTTTCCTTGTAGCTGCAAGATTGAGCTGTGTCAATGCTCAAGGACGAGGGGATTGATTGGAGCTTGTTCGCAACAAATTTTTGTAAGCGCAAAAAATCAACTTCAAGCAAAATAAATAGAATAAAATGTAGTTTTTATTGATGAATCATTGTGAGTACAATTATGTTGTTCTCTTGACGCTTCTCTCCTAAGATTCTCCAAGATTCGAGAGCCTTCAATAGCGTACTTCTTGAATTGTTGGATGTAGACCTCCTTGAGATGTTGTTGATCTGCGGAAACGTCGAAAAGCTCTTCATTGTTTCAAGTTGATCTCTGGAAGAACTCTGTTGACCACTCCTTTGAAGAGCTATGTAGTTGATGTTGTAGCTTTCTCCAACTGTCGAATGTTTGTTGAAGAGTTTTCTTGATGCCAAAACTTATCCATGATTCGAGGGCCTTCAATAGCGTATTTCTAAAACGTAGGATGATGTAGACCTTCTTGAGATGTATTTGATCTCCGGGAACATCGTGAAGCACTTCGTTGTTTCAAGTCGATCTCTTGGAAGAACTCCGTTGATCATTCCTTCGAAGAGCTATGCAGTTGGTGTTGTAGCTTTCTCCTATTGTAGAATGCTTCTTGAAGGGTTTTCTTCCCTCCCCTTTAGAATGTCTATTCATAGTTGTAGGGAGTGTACAAGGTTGCTTGTAATTGGCCAAATGATGTCATTTTGACACTTGGTGCATTGTGATTGATTCTTGCATTTGACTGGGACTACCACCTCATTTGGACACCTGGCGTCACCTTGTTGGTATTGGATGCCTAGTTACTATGACACGTGGCATGGCTTTGGGCTTCAAGATGAAATGGACCTTGGACTGGAATTTAATAAAAATTGACGTATTTATTTGTAAAGCTCAAATTAATCATTCAACCAAAATAAACATGACTTTAATCCAAACTTTGTATGAATTAAATCCAATAAAATTTATGGGTCTACAATGTCGTCCACCTCTATTCTAATTGTTCAAATTTGTTGAGGAATTAAAGAATTTTCTTACAAGAAACAACCATTTCTCGTCCTTGGAGGAAAATTTGAATTGTGTTTTGAATTCGGAATTCCTACTTTGCCCCAATCCTTATCCGTTTTCCAGCCTCTTTTCCCCCAAAAAATTTGAACCTTAATTCTCCCCTATATATACCCCTTCGTTTCAGTTTTAAAGGGTTGGATTTTGAGATTGTTTATTTTTGCCAAAAGAATTTTCCATCTTTTAATATATAATTTCTGAATCCAAAGTTCAAAGAAGCCATCGTCAAGATTCTGTTCAATTCTTTTTTTTTTTTGGTCTGCTGCTCGGGTCCGAAGTTGTGTGGTAGAAAAATCGTAGTGAAGCTCGTTGTTGTCCCAGCCCACTGCTTTCCAAAAGGTAAGTTTTTTTTCCAGCTTGTTTTAGTTGATATTTCATCTATGAGCTGAAGCCCTCAAATACATCTGTTCTTTTTGGTTTGTTGCTGATGTTTGATAGCATTTTGTTTATTTTTGAGTTGTTGTGTCTTAGTTGAGTAATGTAAAAAAATGTGTCATTTTGTGTGTGCTATTCATCCTGGAGCATCTTTCAAGCTTTTGAGCAGATTAATATGTTTGTTAGTTCTTGTTTTAGGAGTGTTATTTTGTTACTATTTGAAATAGCTTATTATGCCTCGATATAGTTGGAATGCTACAATATATGGTATCTTCTGTTCTTTTTTCATTGATTCTTGTGGATTTCGAAAAAAAATGATGTTACATTTTGTTTTTTCCCATAAATGTGTTGCTATCTCGAGTTGGGTTTCTTTTTTCTGTTCAATGTTAGTGATTCTAGGTTTCCATTTGAGCTTATTTTGTTGTCTTTATTCCCGAGTCTATCATTTGTAGTCGAGTTTATCGTGTAATGTATAGTCTCATTTTTCTTCCCAGATTACAGTCCTAGTTTTTTGTTGTTCTTCTTTTCAAGTTTGTTGCCTATTGTCCGTTCTCTTTGTCCTTTAATATGCTATATGCATGATCATTAACGAAGTTTATGTCCAGTCTTAATATTGTTGGTGATATTTATTGTTTAAAGCATCTGAATGTATCTAAATATCGTGAATCCTGCTGAAGTGTCTAACTTTTTCCTTCATATGAATGTTCCGTAAATGAATGCCTATCGTGTTATTACTTCTCTATTGAAAAAAAATTGAATTTGTTTATTTTTAGCTAGAATGAAGTTGTTTATGTTCGATTTTGACAAAGGATTCAATTCAATTGACTTTTGTTTAAATCAGTGAGGTTTAGTCTTATTTTTAGGAGCATGTCTCTAGGGTGTTTGTTTCTTTTTCCATCGTGTCTTAAAACTATTTTATGTCCATACCTATTTGGTGCTAGTGGTTATTGAAATCATAGTATGTTCTCCTGTTAAGTTATTTAGTTAATTTTGGTGTCCTTATATTATTTGGTTCATAGTTTAGAGTTTGATTATGGTTCCATGTGTTCCTAATTTGCTTGCTTCATTACTTGTCAATTTGCTAAGAAAAAATGAAATTTAGTTGGAAACTATAGCATAAGTATGAAAAATCATAATCACCATAGCCTCCTTTTAATTTTCTTGTCATTTATTTGAATCTACCAATTTTATAGCAACTGTTGGCTATTTTATTTTGTTAAATTGTGTTCCTTTGATGCATTTTTTTATGTTGCAGTTGATTAGTCCTCATTGTCAATAGAGTTTGGTTTTGATATTGTAACACCTCGACGTTTCAGAACTCTAATTTAGCTTGTACCTTCGTGGAAAGACAAAGAGGGTGAGTAATAAATTAAGAATGATGTGGTATGTCATATTTTATGTGTTAAAGGGTTGTATCTCAAGTTTTGAAGTTAGGTAAGTGGCAAAATAAAAGTTGGCGAAGTTATCGTAAGTTCCTTTTTAAAGATTTCACTGAAATTTGGGTCCAATGTCTCTGAGGTTTTCTCCAATCTATAAATATTTCTGGGGCCCACGACCTATAAAATCGAAGGTCTACGAGTCTAGTTTCCAACGCATCAAACCGTTCGTTCATACGACTTCAGAATAGAGAGATATTTGCTCTTTTGCGAGACTGCACACCCAGGCACGTGAGGTAGGTCCCCTAGGTCGATGGAACCTTATAAGATAGCATCTTCTTCATTTTTCTTCATTCCAACTCGTAAAAAACCCACAAAAACCAGAGAATTATTCCTCAAATCATCCTTGTGTGTTCATGATCTCTTCTTGGCTCCTGATTGAAAATAGCCCTACGTCGCGAGCTCATCGTTTTTGGAATAGTTTCCATGGTGAATTAAGTAGTGTAGCTCCGTGGAGGTTGTGGCAACAGGTATTTCTTTAGTGGTTTGATTTCATTCAAGTGTTCTGGGTGTGTAAAGAAAGGTAAGAACCATCTTTTATCAATTTATGGATACCTTAGGTGTTGGATAGTAATATATGATAGGAATCGGTATCGATTATCGAATTGTCGTATTAATTCTTGTCCTTAATTACTAATTGATTTTACTTTTTTTAAGTGTTGTAGTGGTGCGGATAGAAGAATTTTCAGCATGAATTATAAAGGAAAAGGTATGTTAAGGCTATTCCTTTCATTCGGTATGTTTCCTTAGAACTTGGGAGTGATATAATAGGGTAGTTAATATTGGTGATCTTGTAGATGTAATTGTGAGTGATTGGCTCATTGAGTGGTTATAAATGATATACCCTGAGTTTATGGTATTTTTGATACATTTCACTTAAGAGTTGTGTGTGTCTAGGGCCATTTTGTATTGAAAATAACGATTTTGTGTCGTGTTCACAAGAAATAGGCTTGGACGCGATTGAGTGAGATGACAGCTGAAAAATCTGTAGAAGTAGCCACCCACGAAGGGACTTACGGACCGTAGGTCCGATGATGATCAGTCGATGGTAGGCGTAGATAGGAGCATCAAGGAAGTCTGACCAAGTGTGGAACCACGAAGCAATCCACGGACCGTAGGTCGACCTACGGGCCATCCTGCACATCCGTAGAAGGTGTTTAGAAAGTTGAAATTCTAGTACCTGATGAAAATCGTAAGTATGGAGCCACAAAAGAGGACCCACAGACCGTAGGTCAACCTATGGTCCATCCAGCACATCCGTTGATGTTGATCAGAGAATGATGGATCCAGGCTTTGAAGAAAAGTTCTAAGTGTTGACCAACAGAGGGGACCTACGGACCATAGGTCGATCCACGGTCCGTAGGTCAAGTCGTCGATCAAAGCCACGTCCCAGAAGTTTATTTCCTTATTTTGTTTCCTTTTTGTTTAGGACATGTTTTTCTATAAATAGGGTATGTAAACCTCATTTTTGGGGGTTAGACATTATTGTTTACTTTTAGTTCTTGATATTTTCTTTGGGAATTAACTTGCACCTTTAGCAATTTGATTTCCGGATTTTGGTTTATACGATTTTTGGCTTTGAAATTCAATTCGAGATTTCGGGTTTCTTCTACTCTAAACGTAAGCTCATGAATTCTTATTATCAAAACATGAATTGTGTTCTTTCAAGCATGAGCAACTAAATCTACAACTAGGGTTGTGGGAATCATGAGCAATTAACAACGTATGAATAATAACTAAGTAATTATTGAATAGTGTTTAAGAATTCATTGGTAATTTTTTCGCTTATAAGTCTTTTTATGAGTGCATGCGTTATAACTCGCCTTGTTGCTACTTGCCGGACCAAGGAGGTAGTTAATAAGAAAAGAATTATCAACGGAGCTTTAGTGTGATACTATCTAATAGTCTAATGTCAATTGGTGCGAGGGTGAAAGCTAAGCCATACATTAATGTGATGTCTAATCGGAGGTAAAGCTAAGGGTTAGTAAAGTATACACACGTACACGGACCAAGGTGCATAGTGAAATTCACTACTTGGAGGACCAATCACTTAGGGATATCTATTTTACCAACTTTGCATGTAAAACACTAGGAAAGGATTACTATTATTAGGATTACCGCGTTATGAACTTATGGGGAACACATACACCCTAGTTTCTCTCTCTCTTATTGATAACTCAAGGTTTGAATCTTGCTCACTTGTTACTTAAGCAACAATCGGTATTTTCTTACACAACCCCCCCCCCCTTACTTACTTGTCTCGGAAATAGTTTGACTAAATGAATATAATCGTGAGTTAAGTTTAAGTCTGAATCATATTCCTCATGGGATCGACCCCAACCTACAAGTTGGGTTCTTTATTTGACAACGATCGCTTACACTTCTTTAGGGAGGTGTAATTTGAGTGTATCAATAAACCCTCATTTTAGGGACCCATAATCTGTTAAGAACGACCCTAAGTTAGGAACAACTTGGAGACTATTCATAAATAATGTTTGTAGATAAATTGCTCGCCTTTAGCCTATTCAATTGTTTGTTGTCGCCCTTTGGGCTATTGTGGTTAGCTGTTGAGCTATGAAATTCCTATGGGGGTTATGATGTTGTCTAAGAGGACTATGTTATTGCCTAAGAGGGCTATGTGTTTCCTACGGGGCAATATTGATGCCAAAGAGTGTTATGTGTTGCCTACGGGGTGATTTTGACGCCAAAGAGGGCTATGTGTTGCCTACAAGATTATGTTGATGCAGAAGAGGGATATGTACAGCCCACAGAGCTATGATGTCACCTAAGAGGGCTATGCGCTACCTACGGTCTATATCGTTGCCAAAAAAGGCTATGTGACTTCTTACAAAGACAAGGAGCTACCGATAGGGGTATGTAGATTTATTTGGCACCTTCTGGCCTTATGGGGGCCTAGGTAGGTCGTATGTTGTTTGTACCTGCCAAGCTTATGAAGGCTTGGTTAGGTTGTTTTTTGATCATTTTAGTATTTTTAGATTGCGTAGTGGATTAGCATGCTTATCTAAATTTTGATTGCATTACCTTTTTGTATATTATGATACTTGCTCATTTAGTCTATATAGTCGTTCATACTCTGTACATTATTTCGTACTGACGTCCTATTGCCTGGGGGGCGCTGCATTCATGTATGTAGGTTCCGACAGACAACCCAGTAGACCTCCGTAGCAACATGATTGACTTTTATCGGGTTGGCTAGCCCCTTTCCTCCAGAGCTGCTAGAGTTGGGAGGTTTGTTAGCTTTTGTTGTATATATTTTTTTGGGTAGGCTGGGGCCTGTCCCGCCAATCATTACTACTCTTAGAGGATTGCAGACTAGTGTGTGGGGTGTATAGCTATGTTATGGAAATGCTGGCCTAGTTTGTTGGTCTGCTGAATCTTGTGAGTTGTTTCATGTATTGTCTTGATATATACGTTCTTTCAGTTTTGGAGTAGAGATCATGGTGGCCTCGACGGACCAATCAGGATTTCTGTGCTAGTTGGCTATTTCTTTATATGAACCTTGGGAGTAGGTGTTTCTATTATAGATCTGTTGACAGGGGCCTTACCGGCCGAGGGCTTAGTTTTAAGCCGAGATATACTTGTTTGTTTTTTTGATTGTGTGTGGCTTCCATGCGCTAGTAGCAAATGGTTCAGAAGGGTCGGGTCGGGTGTGAGTTTTGGCATTAGGAGCCAGTTCCGCCCCTTGATTTTGGGGCGTAAAAAACTTGATATCAGAGCAACGTCGTATCCTAGGGAGTCTGCAAGCCGTGTCTAGTAGAGTCTTGTTTATAAGTGTGTTGTGCACCACATTCAATATGCAAGAAGTTGTCGGGCATGTTAGAATGACTATAATTCTTTTGCTCACCTCGTGCTATAGAGCGGTGTCTTAAGGGTTAAAGTTTCTTGCTTATAATTGATAATTGTATGAAGATAGAGATGGCTGACATAAGACAGACCACAACTAGCCAGGGGCTAGATACACCTACAGGAGAGGGTGCCGGCAAGGTACCACAGGTGGAGGTTGCCCATTGTGAGATCCAGGGGGAGAAATCTTCTTATATCCCTATAGCTTCTCCACCACTTTAGCAGCCTCCGGGGGCTACAGGACCCCCAGCTCCACTAATAGTACCACCTCTAGTTCCTCATATTCCATATGATCGGGATTTCAAGAGTGCAGTATGTATGTTAGAACAATTAGTAGTTGCACAGCGCCATCCAGCTGCGCCAGATGTTGCCGGACCTTCTGAAGGTCCCAAAAGTTCGAGAGTTCGTGAATTTCATGCCTTGAATCCTCCACAGCTTACAGGTACAAATCGTCGAGTGGACCCTCAACACTTTGTTGATTAGCTTCATAGGATCTTCAGAGTCATGCATTCCTCAGCGACTGAGTCAGCTGAGTTAGCAGTATTTAGATTGCGTGATTGTTGCAGTATTGCGGTACGAAATTTGGGAGCGATCTAGGGGAAAATATGCATCTCTACCCACTTGGGATAGCTTTATAAAAGCTTTCTTAGATCACTATTTTCCTTGAGAGATTAGGGATACCCCGGTGGACCAGTTTTTGAACCTCTGACAGTGTAGCATGAGTGTCCGAGAGTACGTGCTGAGATCTGATTCATTTTCTAGATATGCATATGCATTTTTTGATACGATGCATGACAGGGTGCATAGATTTGTGGTAGGGCTTGACTCAGACTATATGCATCTTGTTCTACCGCTGCACTAAATGAAGAGGTATTTGAAGGTAACATGAACTCTCCCCTCATACCCATCCTGGTATTTGAACTCCTTGACATGTGGTGCATCAATTTCATAGGTCTATCTGTAAGATCTAATGGGATGAAGTACACAATTGTTGCTGTTGAATATGTGTTCAAATGGGTTGAGGCAGTTGCACTTCCCAATAATGAGGGCAAGACTTTCACAACATTTCTAAAGCGAAATATTTTCTCCTAATTCAGTACGCCGTAGGAAATTATTAGTGATGGAGGTTCTCACTTATGCAGCATGTTGTTTCGAGAGGTACTTAAAAAATATGGGGCTGGACATAGTGTAGAACACTCTACCATCTGCGATCTAGTGAACAAGTGGAAGTTTCAAACCATGAGATAAAGTAAAACTTGGCCAAAATTGTGAATGCCAACATAACAGATTGGTCGAGAATTCTTGATGATGCCTTTATGAGCATATGGGACTGCATTCAAGACTCTCATAGGTGTGCCTCCTTATCAACTTGTATTTTGCAAGCCTTACCATATACCTGTAGAGCTAGAGTACAAAGCCATGTGGGTGCTAAAGAAGCTAGACTTGGAATGGGGAGATGCATCTGACTAGAGGTTGAGTCAACTGTATGAGATTGATGAGATTTGAATGAAAGCATATGGGAGTTTGGCCTTTTAAAAAGAGAAAATGAAGATGTATCATGATCGGAAGATCGAAAAGTGAGACTTTGCACTAGGTGATTTGTTTCTCTTGTTCAACTCAAAGCTACACTTGTTTCGCGGCAAGCTTAGGTTAAAGTGAATGGGGCCATTCTGAGTCATACAAGTATTTTAATATGGAGCAATTGAAATGGAAAACTTTGAAGGTACACAGTTCAAGGTGAATGAGCAAAGTGTGAAGGCTTATTTGGGCACTGCTGAGGAAATCAAGGTGGTGGAAACATGGGCCCTTGGTGAAGTCTGATCAGTAACTAAGGAGCATGCATCATTTTGCGATGCTGAATTGTCACGACCCAAAGTACCCACTAGGTGTGACATAACGAATAGGACCCCAAAACGCCCTAGACATCCCCTTGAAATAAAGATAACATAAAGAAATATAACAAGACACTACTAAAAATCTGCCAAAAATGACGGCCAAAAGCGACGGACTGCGTCGCTTATTTGGTCAAAATTGACGAAAAAACGACGTAATCATATTCGCCGCTTTTCAAAAAACAACGGATAGCGTCGCTAAAAAGCGACGGACTGCCCATCTGTAAATACATATCAACTCAATTCAATTCATATTCATCAGCCCAATCAAACAATATAGTCTAAACATTACACAACATATAAAACATCACACAACGGAGTCTGTCGCTTCTTTTACATTTTCATTTAATTTTTATTTCCAATAAGAGACACAGTCCATCTCTTTTCTGGAAATTAATATTTTTAAAATTCCAAAAAAGTGACGGACTAAAGGACACTGTCCATCCCTTTTTTGGAAATTAATTTTTTTAAATACCTAGAAAAGTGACAAACTAAATGACCCTGTCCGTCGCTTTTCTGGGTTTATTTGAAAAAATAATGCAAAAAAGTGACTGACAAAACCACCCTGTCCGTCGGTTTTTTATGCAATTTTTGACAGCGGAAACAGGTAGTTTCTACTGCCCACCTGCAAATACATATCAATTCAATTCAATTCATATTCATCAGCCCAATCAAACAATATAATCTAAACATCACACAACATATAAAACATCAAACTTAAATCAATCTTCAAAAGTATCTAAATCACATTACAAAAACATATAAATTTATTCAAAATTAGTTTCAAAAAGTTCATAAAAGAGACCTAAACAACTAGGGAGTGCGATGTACAAAATCATCATCCTCGTCACTGTTATCGTCGGTGTCCTCGGAAGGAGAAGATGTAGTAGGTCGAAGAGAGAGGTTCAACACTTGTTCTTTGATTTTCTGAAAGGTCGCAATCATGCTTTTTTGTTCAGCTACTCTTCTCCTGTAACACTCCACAAAATGATAAGTTAAACTAGAGCCTAAACGTGAGGAAGAACGACTTGAATGAGAGTTATAGGAGTCAAGGCCATGAGGCAAGTGACATGGCCAAGGGGCCAAGCCCAAGCCAAAGGCCAAGGCTGTCCCTAGCCTTTAGCTACTGCCTCAACCTTCACGAGAAGGACCACAAGTCGTGGTCCTCACCACGGCTCATGACGGTGGGTGTGGTCTTTCCTTGGCCATGAAAGTTTGGCCACCATTTTTTCCTATCTACTGCCTCAAAACTTCACGGCCATCACCACAGTTTGTGGTCATGACCACGACCATGGGTGGTGCTCGTGGAATTGCCTGAAGAAAGGGAGAAAAAGTCCCCAAGTGGCGAGGCTACTACCTCAAGGACCATGGGAGGGACCACGGCTTGTGGAGCCCCTCATAGTGATTCCTTGGGCGTGTAAGCCTTGTGCCATCTTGGAGGGGCTACTTCCTCAACCCTCCACAGGCATGGCAACGTGTCGTGGTCCACTTCACGAGCCGTGAAGGGGCCCGTGGAGGTGACTTAGGCTGATGAACCAAATGCCACCAAACTCTAGCCTCTGCCCCAATCTTCACGAGAGGGACCACGAGTTGTGGTCCTCACCACGCCTCATGAAGATAGGTGTGACACCTAACGGGGTCTTTAAGTGAGGGTCAATTGAGTCTTTTACTTTTTAAGTCCAATTAAAATGGCGGTGTTTTGGGTAGTTTAGGGGTACAATATATATTGATTTTAAGTCAAAATTCACAAGACTTGCTCATTAATTCACAACACCCAAATATTTCCGCAAAACCCTCTCCTCTCAATATTTCTCTCTCTAGAGTTCCTCCATTGAAAAACACCAAGAACTTGAAGATTAGGGCTCAAGAATCCATCTTCTCAACTCCAATTCATGGGCAAAGATTCAATTAAGGTATGGGAACCTTGATTCATGGAACACTTTTCTCCATGAAGCCCTTCAACTCTAATTTCAAAATTTGGGATATTGTTCAAAAACTAGGGTTTTCATTCTAGCCATGGGTTCTTCTTAAAAATGATTATGTTATTTGTCTTAAATTATGGATGATTTGATGTTTAATGGTGATTTTTATAGTAAAACTCCCCATGAACCCATGAACTACCCCATGACCCCAATTTCATGAATTGTGATGGGTGTATTGATGCAAGATGATTACTATGAATTGTGTCTATGTTAATCTAGTTATTGAATCTTGTTTTATTCATGCTTAAAGTAGTATTTCTAAGTGTGATTGTGAGACTATGTTCATGACCTTAGAAGGGGGTAATTGTGAAGAATTGTTCATGACCCTAGAAGGGGGTAAATTGTGAAGAATTGTTCATGACCCTAGAAGGGGGTAAATTGTGAAGAATTGTTCATGATTGTTGAAGGATGTATGTGAACTTATGATTCACTTGAAAGGTAAAAATCATATGACTATTGTGTAAATTGTGGTATTGTTGAAAGGTCATTCTACCGTTACCCTTACACAATGTTCATGTCTGGCTTGTCTAGGCTGATGCTGATGTTGTTATTTTTCATGAAAACACTATGAACAATAATGTGAAAGGTTTAGTCACATATTAATGATGAATCTAAGGTTAAAAGTTAGTTCTCACCAAAATGAGTCTATGAGCTATTTTATGAATTGTATTGAATGAAGGGTAGAACACTCTTTCACATATGTAAATACAATTTGATGACTAATTATGTATAATTGGGATATAATGCTTAGTACCCAGTGGATATGGACAATGAGGTAAAGGCCCTTCCGTCAATGCAATAGGTCGGGTCATCTAAAGTAAACTCATGAGATTGAAGCTCCTCCGCCAATGCAATAAGTCAGGTTTCTAGAAGCAATCTACATGTCCTATAACTATGTGCCAACATAGGACTTAGCTAGTTGATCTACCTAAAAGCTAACACATTTAGTTCTACCTTAGGCAAGTAGGACACTATCTATCAGTGTGGGGTTACACAACACCAGATTCCATGTAGCTCACATGGTCTATGTCGGTTATGGCTATTCTTCACTATATGAAAAGATAATGAATGAGACGTGAACTACACTATGACTTCTTGTGGAGATAACTTAGTAGGAGTTGGGGTATGGGACTTCACTTTTATATTGCACAAGTAGACTTAGTAGAATGTTATGGGATGGATCCTTTTTGTTATGATGAGATATGAATGTATGCATGTATGTTGAATGGATAGTTGCTATGAATGACTTTCCTTATGTTCAAGAAATGTACATGACTAGTTCTTTATTGATGTCTACTGTTTATGATGAGATCTAAAGATGATATGGATGACTAAGGTAGCTTCAAGGGAGTAGTCAGTATGATTGGTATTATGGGATGCCAACCATACATTGCAGAACTGTTCGTTAGGTGTTGCTAGGGTATTGATGTTACTATGATATGAGTATAAATGTGCCTATAGCTTGTCTTTTACATTGAAAATGCATGTTGGTTTCCAAGCTTGATAAATGCATACTTTTCAAATAAAATATCCTTTTTGTTATATTTAAAGGATTTTATGCATGTTTCCATACTTAGTACATATTTGTGCTAACCCCTTCTTCTTCTACATTTTGATAAGAGTAGGTTTCAACTAGGTGACGTACACTCTCCTTTCTTGAAGAAGACTTGGATTGCTTATGTCCAAGTTGTGGTGAGTCCTCAAGTTTGAGGACGAATTATCCATTTCTTAGTTCCTATTGTACTTCTCTTATACTGAGACTTTATTGATGTAAAGGGCTAAGTTCCAAACTTTGTATTCCTATGTTTTAGATGGTGTATGAGACCAAGTCTAGATTCCTATGATTTTCCTTTATGAAAAATGAAGTTTGACTTCTATTGTAAAATTTAAAACTTTTCCGCATTATTTCTATGTCTTATGTTATGATGATGCTAGAGGCTTGTATGAGACCTCTTCTGGGTCAAGTACGCCGTGTCGCTTCTAGGTGTTAACTCCTGGTCGTGACATCTTCGCTACGACTCTGTCAGTGCCGATGTAAGCTGTGCTATTTGAGCCGACATAGCAGAAATTTAAACACTGTCAAGTGCCTCAGCTTGACATGATGATACAATACCTTCTAAGCCTGACTGGAGTCGTCTTACATCGTTTCAAGAGCCTAGACCATAGACTGTACCCTTATGTGTCCCCGTACAATTTTTATTTTAAAATTTGGGTGGCCAGTTCAGGTGTCATTTGGATCGAACTATCTAGATTCTCAACGACGTACTGATGAAACTCATTTTGCTTATTAAATACAAAAATTGAAATCAATATATATACATATCATAAATATATTCACTATTTATATATATTATTCATATTAAATAACTTACAAAAGTTCGTTCGGCCATTTCCTCCACCCACACATCCGGATAACATCAACTTGTTGTTGAAAAATTCCAACATCATTTTGATACGCCACATCTAAGACATTGTCAATTTCAATTCTTCCTACATGCTTACTCTTTATAACAACCCACCAATCAGATTTGTCTCTATGCAATGGATATGGAGCGCAATACACTTGTTTATCATTTTGTGCAATAATAAAAGGATCATAACTTCTGTATTTCCTGGTGTGTTTAACTTCTATTATATTATGTTGATGGTCCACCTTTGTGCCTATATGTGATAGGTCAAATCACTCACACCGAAACAATACAATCTTCTTCTTAGGCCAACCTGAATACCTCACTTCAATAATCTCATGAATGACACCATAATATTCAATAGTTTGACCAGTACCATCAACATCACCGTGTACGTACACACCACGATTATTTGTTTTCTTGTTCCTAGAAACTTCTTCAGTTTGAAACTTAAAACCATTGACACAATACTTATTCATTGTCAGTACTTGAGATTCAGGTCCAACTGTTACTTCTTTCACCAATTGCAAATGTTGGACACTTGAGTATTCATTGTAAACATACATGATTGTTATTTCAAGTAATATAAGTTAGTATAACATGAATATATTATTAAATACTTAGTGATTGCACACTTACATAGTTCCTCAGCCATTTGGAAAATTTTGTATAGATGGCTTCATTACCCCATGTGTTTACGAACAAGCTGATCATTTTACATTCAAGTATTTCATTACTTAATGACCACTTATTAGTATGTAATTTGATAACATATTTTTAACACTTACTTGACATATCGTTTAATCTCTAGACAATTAAGAAAGATATGTGTCACAACTGATTGCATTTCCATATCAGTGAAGCCTCGTTTTCCATACTTTTTAGATCCTCGATCATTTTGATTAAAAATTGATATCGGTGGAAATAAAGGATCAATATCGCCTTCATCATTGCGATTGGGCCTCTTTCTCCTACATGACACATCATCACCAAAGTAATAAGAATAAAAATCACCAGTTTCTCTCCCAATATGACCTTAAACAACTGATCCTTCGATCCCTCCCCTTTGCTTAATCATTTGCTTGGAACTGCCAATTTTTTTGCATGTATATGTATATATATGTTAATAAAAGACTTGGTAAATATATATAACTTAGTGAATATTTCAAATGGATATCTCTCAAATGGATACATCCGTCTTGTTTGAACCGGACCTCCGAGACGGGCCTCTTGTACAAGATGAATTGGAAGATGCTCCATAACATCAAAGAAATCACATGGAAATATCTTCTCCAACTTAGTAGTAGTAACAAGAATATGTTTCTCCATCCTGTCTAAACTACTCTCCAACAACTTTCCAGAACACAAATCTTTAAAAAAAAGACTTATCTCTGTGATTGGTTTCTATATCCTTTCAGGTAGATGGCTAAAAGCGATAGGAATAAAAGTTTCCATGAACACATGACAATCATGACTTTTCATACCTATCAATTTTCCGTCATTCATATCTGCCCGCTTTCCTAAATTTGAAGCATAGCCCTCCGGCATCCTCAAATTTTTAACCCACTCAGTAATTTCACGTTTCTCATCCAATGTGAATGAAAAGTTGGCTTTGGGCTTAACTATTTTACCATTCTGTAATTTCTGCAGCCATAACTCTTTTCTCCTGCAATATTCCTTTATGTCCATTCTAGCTTTTGGATTGTCGTTTGTCTTACCCTTAACATCCATCACTATGTTAAACAAATTGTCAAAATAATTTTTTTCAATGTGCATCACATCAAGATTATGTCGTAGTAGATTGTCCTTCCAATACGGCAACTCCCAAAATATGCTTTGTTTGGTCCAATTATGTTCAACACCATATCCAGGAAGTTTAGAAGGTGAAGCTTCTGTAACTTTAGGTAATTGAGAACCTTTCTCCCAAGTTTGATATCCTGTGAGTAATGGAGGTGGGGGGTCACTTTCAATCTTATTTTTCCTAAATGCATTTTTCATCTTTCTAAACTCATGGTCCATTGGAAAGAACTGGCGATGACAATCAAACCATGTATTTTGTCTGTCATGCTTTAAAGTGAATGTCTTTCTATTTTCGTGCAATACGTACATGCTAGCTTTCCAGTTGTCATCCATTCGTACAACATCCCGTATGCAGGATATTCATTAATAGTCCACATTAAAGAAGCACTCATAACGAAATTCTGCTTAGTTGATATATCATAAGTCAAAACGCCTTCAAACCACAATTGTTTGAGCTCATCTATCAATGGTTGCAAATAGACATCAATAAAAAAAATTGGATTATGGGGACCTGGAATAACACAACTTAGAAAGATGTAGGGAATGGTCATGCATATTTCAGGAGGAAGATTATACGGAGTAAGAAATACCGGCCAGCATGAATAAGGCGAAGCAGCATTAGAGAATGGTGTGAAGATATCTGCACACAACTCCAATCTAAAATTTCTTGGTTCACTAGCAAAATCAGGATATACATTATCAAAATGCTTCCATGCTTCACCATCAGATGGTTGAGACAACACACCCATCGGCCTTCTATATGCACGATGTCATCTCATATGTGGGGCTGACCTCATTGATGCATACAACCTCTTTAACATAGGAATAGGAGGTAGATAATGCATCGCCTTAAGTAGGACCATCTTCCCAGCCGGAGTCCTCTTATAACGAGCATGTCCACAAAAGTTACAATTTTCTAATTCACTATCAATCTTGTAAAACAACATGCAACCATTAACACAACAATGAATTCTATCATCCGTCAATCCTAACTTGGAAACCAAACGCTTTTCCTAATAGAATTTCTTAGGTATGTTAAAATCGGGAGTCCATAGCCACATTAGGAACATGCCAATCTGATTTAATATTCATTAATCTAACCGCAACTGACAAGGCAGAATGCAGACTCCCTTCACATAATGGATGACTAGACTCTTCTAATTGATCATAGAAGAGTCTTGATTCTTCATTAGGAGCTTTATCAAAATATCGTTCGGGTTCCATCCCACCTTGAACCCCGAAAGCATCATTGATCATTCCATGAACTCTATCATCATGTTCAACCCTAATTTGGCCATGTGGTGCAAGCATATTATATTCATTCACAGGCATCGAATTATTAAACATATCATTCAATCCATCTCTTTCTCCATGATCAACCCATACAAAATATCTAGGATTAAATCCATTACGGTACAAATGAACCATGACTGTATCTGGGGTAAGAAATTTTAAGCACTTACATGCACTACAAGGACACCTAACCAATTCATTATTCTTGAAAATGTCAAGTATCATTGTATGTTCAACAACATTTCTAACATCGTCAATAAACTCAGGTTTCAAACCAGCACCAGTTTCATAATGCATATTATACATCCACAAACGATGATCCATCTACAAAAATATAGATATTCAATTATACTATAAATTAAATTTACTACATCAATTAATTGTTAATATATATTTATAATTATTACTTAATAATTATATTTATTATTACTTATATACCTAATTAATTAGTTTATAAATACTACATTTCAAGATCTACAAAGTTCAGGCTTAATTAATTCATAAATTTTAATTAAGTTTAAGATTTAAAATAATTAATTATATTTCTAATTAAAATCAACTTATTATAATTAAGTTGAAAGTTATAATTAAATTCAAATATATTAAGGTCAATAAGATTTTAATAAGTACTTCAAAGTTCAATTATTAAGTTCTAATTAATTGAGGTCATCAAGAATTCGTTATTAAGCTCTAAGTTCAATGTTCAAGTTCTAAATTAAAGTTCATATCAAAGTTCTAAAATTAGTTATACATAAACTTTAAATCCAAAAATTAGCTAGTTATTATATTCAAGTTCAAGTGCAATAACTAAATTCAAGTTCATATATAATTTCTAAACTTAGTTATATATAAACTTCCAATCCAAAAATTAGTTATATTCAAATTCTAAGTTCAAATCAATTTCTAAATTCAAGTTCATATAATCTCTAAAATTAGTTATATATAAAATTTTAAGCCAAGAATAATTAGTTATATTCAAGTTCTAATTAAGTTCAACAACTTCAAGTTCTAATTAAATTCATCATATATATCCAATTTCTAAAATTAGTTATACATAAAATCCTAACAAAAGAATTAATTTGTTATATTCAAATTTCAAAATCAAGTTCTAAATCTAACTTCAATTCATCAAATTGCAATTCATCTAGATTAGCATTCCACTAACTTATAACAATTAATCAATCATATCTAAAATCAAAAACCCTAAATCATTCACTAACTAACTAACAATCAATAAAAAACAAATTCAATACTAATTAACAAAACCAAAAACCCTAAATCATTCACTTACTAACTAACAAACAATAAAAAACTAATTCAATACACTAATTAACAAATTCAATACTCATATTGAAAGAAATTAAAAATAATTTCATGAAACCCCAACCTTGAATTAAAGGAGAAGGACAGTGGGATCAGGGTCAGGGTCAGGGTCGGGGGTGGGCACCGGTGGCATAGGTAGCGGTGCAGTGGGAAGGGGCGATGGGAAGCGTCGGCATCGGCGTCTAGAGAGAGGATGAGAGAAGGAAGAGAAGAGAGAAGGAAGAGAGATGGAAAAATGGGGAATTTTGGGTCTGTGGTTCAGATATTTCAACAAAAGCGACGGACATCATCTCTTTGTCCGTCGCTTTTTTAAAAATATTTGACCAACATTTTGACCAAAAAGCGACGGACTAAGAGACATTGTCTATCACTTTTATTAATGATTTGACCAGTATTTTGACCAAAAAGTGACGGACTAAGAGATGTTGTCCGTCGCTTCTTTAAACATAATTAATCAATTTAAATTAATAAAAAGCGACGAACGGCGTGGTTATTTTTTATTTTATAAATAATTATTTTTAATAAAAAGTGACTGACAACGTCTCTAACTATTTTTACTAATTATATATATATATATATATATATATATATATATATTTGCCGCAAAAATCTGCGAAACAAAGCGACGGACTAAGAGATGTTGTTCGTCGCTTTTTGTAGCAATTAGCGTCGCTTTTTGGAGCGACGTTGTCCATCGCTTTTCCGTCCATCATTTTTTGGCAGTGTTTTAGTCGTGAGAGTGTGGTTGAGACGTAACTCATAAACCACATACAATTATGAAATTAAAGACAATAAAGCAGTTAAAGTTCATGGTCTTGCCCTCAAAACACGAGGACTCACTAATCCAAATGATAAAGCAAAGCAATTTCAAACTAAGCACGGCCGGAAGAAGGAGCATCGAACCCTATATTATTTGACAATATAGGCACACGTATGCATTAGCACAATGAATGTACCAAGTATGGGAAAATGCATAAAAACTTAAAGCATAACAACGTGATGAATTTAAACATAACATACAAAACCAAGTAAACAAGATAAAATCCCCTAGAAGGAAATCATAAATTATACATGAGGTCAATGCATACTTAAAACTGTTTGAGAAGCTTTCATAAAACCTTTGAAGAAAACATAGTTCATATGTACGATGTTTACTGTTTAACCTACATAGACCATGTGAGCTATAACATGGAATTAGTGTCTTCCCCACACCAAAAAAGGTTATCCTACTTGCCAAGGTAAGGACCATATCATCTAGTTTATGTGGATGCACTAGCTAAGTCTCTCAAAGACCAATCCTACAGGGGCACGTAGTTTGGGACAACGAGATTGCTACGAAAGACTAAACTTGTACTAAACAAAAGTCCTCCATTACAAAGTCCTCTCGGTGCTATGTAAAATTCCAATGGAATAAACATAATCTTAATCATATCATAAAACTTGGAAGGGCAACGATTAAAGGCTACCAATCCAATCATAAGTTCACATTTAAAGTAGCTCCTTTATAAAATCATGATTTCCATAAACTTCTTCATAATAGACAACCACCTATCTAAGCATCTAAATCATGATTCCTTTCAACAATGAGTAAACCTTTCATAATCATTGACACTTTATTTCAAAAACATCCTTTAGTCAGAATTCATTCTTGTCATAAAACATTCATAAGTCCTTAATCAATTTCATAATCATAATTCATAAATTCATAAGCATTGTTCATAATTCAAGTTTGTAAATTGGGCATAGGCATGAGTCCATATGAAATCAATTGAAAATCATGTAATTGGATCAAATCATGCATAATAAGATTGAATAAAAATAATTGAATAATAATAAATAGGACTCATGAAGATTTCCATTAAACTCGAATAGAATTGGGTGAAACGAATTTAGGATATTGAGATTCTTTTGGGACCCAATGGATGAAAGGAATATGTTAGTGAATTCCCACGCTCCTTGATAATCAAAGCCCAAACAATGTATAAGAGACCCTTGAAGCTATTGAAACCCTAGCCTTCACCTTGAGAGCTCTTGAGAGAAAATTGGAGAAGGAGACTTGAGGGATTTGGAGGAATTGGGTGAATGAGAGGAATGTGTAATAATTTGAAGGGTAGAAATGGTTATAAGGGTAGTTATAGGGCCAAAATGACATAGTTTAGGGGTGATTGGATAGGAAGAGACCAAATCACCCTTAAAAAGAATCTGCCGAACATGGTCTATGACTTTGACCTATGGTCCGTAGGACTTTCTAGGGACCATCCCGGTGAACCGTAAAACCTGTTACTGGGGCTCAACATTTTGAACAATTCCTACGAGTCATCCCTACGGACTGTCGGCTATCCTACAATTTGTAGACCTACTTCCGTAGATCTCAAGTTTAAGCACAAAATATCACTAAGTCTGCATCATCACTTCTATGAATACCCCTACACCCCGTAAAGCACCTTACGATTAGTCCTGCTCATTCGTTGGCCAAACATCCAAGACTTGGTAATTTTCAAAAAATTACCCACGCCCTACGAGTGCCTTCCTACGGTCCGTAGGTAGGACTCGTAAACCTAGTGCATCAATGAAAAAATGCAAACTTTTCCTTTCCAACCCAACTTCGAATTTTTGAGGTGTTTCATAAATCAACCACTGTTTTGGATCCAACAAAAGATATTTGTATTAGTTTAGCATAGAATTAGTGTAGTTTAGGATAGTTTAGATTAAAAAAGAACTAATAGGTGTGAAGTGTGCAAGTGAATATAGGAGAATTCGGAATATTTCAAGGTAAGTTAGTATCTATCAGCAGGGTTTACGAGTCGTGGTTCACTCCACGACTCGTGAATCCCAATCGTAGAATTAAGAGAAAAATTCAATCTATGATACTTTTTCTACATGCACCATTTATGAGTCATAGTTCATCCTACAGACGGTAGATGAGATTCATAATGATCAGGGCATTATGAACAGCTGCATGTTTAGATCTGTGAACACCTTTTACGAACTGTAGTTATAACCACGGTCCATTGATTGTGCTCGTAGGTGTTAGGTATGTTTTTAAATTTTCCAAGTCTTAGGACTCAATCCATGACACCATTTTATGATCCATGGAACTATACACGGATCATGGTTGGTGTCGTAGTTCTTAATCCTGAGAAAAGGTCACCCGACCCAACCCGTGACACAACCTATCCTTCTTAAAATTTACTCCCATTAATTTCTTCCCCTAAATTTCCATGCCCATTACTCCCCCTTTTAAACTATTTCCCTTTCTCCCTCATACATCCCCTTTATATTTCACTCCATTCCAAACAATTCTTTCAACAAAATCAACTTCCAACCCAAAAGAAACCCATCAAACTTCTCCAAGAAGGCACCACAGTGGCGGGTCCAAATTCTTTGGGAGTGTCAATCATGTGATTATCTGATTTATCATCATGCATAACAACTTAATCTCGTTAAGAAGCCCAAGTTCAATCATGAATTCTTTTTAAACTCCGACCTCTTTGTTGAATTTTTTTTTAGCATAATAAGTTGTCTAGGTTTAGGATGAATTTGAAATTTCTATTTTACTAAGTTATTTTAGTTTGTTGAGATATTTTAGATTTTTGAATTTTGCAGATTTTTTGTTGAAAGTTGAATATTTAAATCCCTCTGATAAAATGTTCGGGTGATATTTTAAACCTTTTTTTTACATCCCCATCTTTTCAAAAAACAAACAGTGGTATCAAAAGCCTTATTGATCTTACAGGATCTGTGAGTTCTTCTATAAAACTATTTTTTACCCTTCAAGGATATTTTAAACTTATTTTAACCCTCTAGGGCTATTTCCAATCTATTTTAACCCCTTAGGACTATTTTCAACTCATTTCCAACCCGTGCTTATTTCTAATGTGCATGTAATTTTAACCACTTTTTAATCATAACAAGCAATAATCTTTCTTTCAATGGCCCAAAAATTTTCATTGATGATGATTATTAAATTTGGTCGGTGAGAATTAATACAGATTTGAAACTTATATTTTATGAGATATTCTGATGGACGAAAAAATTGTACAACAACTCCTTGTGAATCATATTATTGTCCAGATGAAAGCTGTTTCAAATGAATTTTAAATAAGACAAGATTATTGAGTGTGTTTTTTAAGCACAAAACCAAAAAGAAAAAAGAAAAAAGAAAAAGAAAGACACAAGTTTGCAATTTCAAAAATAATGAAAATAATTCAACACCAATAGCCTAAGAAAAAATTGAAGAAGCATATTTTTAAAACTGCAATAACTAAAACAAATGAGGAGTGTTGAAATTTGCTTTTAGTTACACTAGTAATTTCTAGCGTAATTTGCCTAGAATTAGGATGAATTTGAAATTTAAATTCCTATTAGGTTGTTTTAGTTCGTTGAGTTATTTTAGGTGTTTGAATTTTGAATTATGCAGATTTTTGGTTGTAACATTGCTATTTAAAGCCCCATATGCTTTATAAAAAGATTGAGATATATTTTCAACCCTTTCTGTAGGCTTCATATTTTTAGAAAAACAACACTTTGTCAGTACAAGACAATGAGATCTCTTGGCCACTTACACTTTCAATACTTTGACTTGTATGGTCTCTTAATTTTTATTTGTGAAAGTGATACGATTTATTTGAATTTAACAAGGTAGTGGAGCAATGAGTGAATTTTTAACAAGTACTCTATTGCATTAGTCTAGGTGTATACAAACAAAGTTTTTGGCTAAAATTATCCCTCAAGTATGACTCAAATCTACTGTACATCCTTATATTATCGAAGTGAGCAATAAACATCCTTATACTATCCAAAAAAATAACAAGAATCATCCTTCAGTCTATATTTGTTAAGAAACTCAATGAACCAATAAAAAAAATATTTTTAAATTTGGTCATGTCTTATCCACGACGAGATGATCAAAGTTACCTAAAAAGAATAAGGAAATGCATCTTTCATTCTCAGAATTTAAATTTTGTGTGTTCTTAGTTTATATATTTTTTGCATCATCAAGTAAATTGACTTGCAATGTAACAATACATAAGTCTTGAAATATTTGTACAGTAGGTTTCGACTGTTAGAAAGATTATATAAAAAAAATATTTTAAAAATATTACGTCCAACTATTTAGAGATTTTTTTAATAAAATATTTAGTATGTATGTACGTTATATACAATGCAATTCACATTTTATACAATGTATAAAAATGCTGAAAATTTAGTGAAACTACTTAGGCGTATAGTTATGAAAAAAAAAAATTATTTGAAATTTTTGAAGTTGGAATTGTATTTGGCCATACTTTTTACAAAGAATATTTACAATTTGAATATGTTTTTTCCGAATATGATTTAAACCCTCAATTTCTAAAAATTAGAAAAATCATCCAACTTGACTAGCTTTACCATGTGTACATATAATCATTCGACTTGGCACATTTTTTTTGTTGGTGGTGTGACTTTCTTAAAACAAAATAGACAGAAGGAGCAATCTTGCAACTTTTTTGATAGTGCAAGGATGTTTTTTGTTCACTTATATAACTCAAGTATGTACTTTAGATTTAAGTCATACTTTAGGGATGATTTTAGCCAAAAACTCAATACAAACACCATAATAAAAAAAATTATGAATATATAAGTTTATAAATCAAAGAGGTTTTGTTGATTTGTTTGGTTGCAAAATAACTTGGTGGACAAAATGAGTTATATGCAAAGGGACAAATCAATTAAACAAAATGTGTTCTCTTTTGTAGGATAAGACAAAATAGTAATAATGCAAAAACCTGACTTGTAAGCCTAATTGTTTGCTTGAAGAAAACGAGAAACATGAAACAACAATTTGAATATTGTTTATCTATTATACTTGAATACAACAAGTGTGTTTGTTTCATAAAATCTCTTGTTCTCTAAATAAACTAAGGAAAATGATATTCTCTAAACAGGATTTTTCAATTTCAATATTAATTAGAGATTTTGGCTTCGACGTTAGAAATGAAAAAAGTATTTTTCGGCATGAATTCATATTAACCGTACCTCTAGTATGTAATGATGAAATCATGTAATCAAATATAACAAAATTTAATTCTTAAATATAAAAGATAAAATTGAAATGTATCACATATATGAATAAATTATCACATTGTATAAATTAAAATTATTGAGGAAATATATAAGCACTCTATCTTATTTATGGGGTGTTGTTTTTCCCTTTTATTATCCATAGGCACTCCCCACAATTAGTAAGATTTTCATTTAATTAAAATAAAGTATTGTACCTCAAGCATCACTACGTAAACATTCATTAGATTGAGAAAATTTGTAATAAGTTTTTTCCCTTCTCTGTATATATAAAGCAACAACGCGTTTCCATTCTTCCATCTTAGATCCACTCCTTTCGTGAATTCAAAGAGAAGATTGTGATCTCTCATCAACGATCTTCTATGGTTTCTCCATTTTATGCATCACCGGACTTATTTGATGATTTCTCCATCATTTTAATTTCCGCCTTTGTTGTACCCACTGGACACCATCGGCTTTTCACCCAACAACAAGCAACCAGATTCCGCCAACCAAGAAGCAATAAATTTGGCTGGAATTATTCTTCCTTCCTGTCGGAGTACATACAATTTCCTCTTCAAGTTCCAGGTTCTATCTTCCCAAATTACTTTCAAGATTTGCTTCAAGTTGCCTTTAGTTTTATCGTTTTCATATCGTTTCATTACTATATATTTTGCATATCTAATTTTTCAATATATATATTTCATGTCTAATTGTTGATATCTTATGTTGGAATACTGACCCCCTAATTTTATAACGAACAAGTATAGTCTATATGTTACTTAATAAATTATTGGCACTGCGTTAATTAAGGGAAAGTAAAGTAATAACACAATATTTTATCGTGGAAAACCCAATCTCATAAAGGGTAAAAAATACTACTTACACCTCTATAGGATTTAACTTAATTTCAATAAACTCTGAGTCTACAAAAGTTCTTAGATTACAAGACATGCAAATCCTAGGAACTTAACTGTGATTCCCTGTCTCAACAATCATCCTTGACTGTTGAACCCATCTTCAAGTTGCCTCCAACTCAAATAATAATCTAAGCTATGAAAACAAAATATTACAACTCAATGATAAAAAATATTAACAAACTAGACATGAGAACTAGAAAGCATAAACCTATGGAACATGTTCTTTAATCTTGCTTCTTTGTATCAATAGAATTTAATCTTCAATCTGAACTCTCTCTTATTTGATTGTATTTTGCGTGTATCTCTCCTTGTAAGTGTGCAAAGTGTTTTGTGAAACCCTTAATAGATGCAAGACTTCTCCTTCTTTGAGTTAGGAGTAGGTGTCCTTCCTTATACAACTTCCTTTTATTTGTAAACTTCCACTATGAAAGAAAAATTTATGCAAATAAGTCTTTTGTCATAAACTCTCTTTGTAAACCTCCTTTAATCCTTTTTCTTCACGTGATACCTCTTCTCTTAATCCTGATTTGACTCTGTCTGAGTGGAACACGTTTTAGTACACAGTACCCTTCATCTCCTCCCCTATTTGTCAATCATCAAAATCTTACTCAATCTAACAAATTTCCTCTTTTTGATGACGACAAACAATGGCTTCTTGTGTGAAATACTTCAACTTCAGACATGTCAATGTGTCAAAGCACACCAATAAAAGCAACACATTAGAGGATCAGGTTAGACAAATTGGGTTATAAATATTACACAAGCATGCATTTTCCTCTTTTGACATCATAAAACAGACTATAGACAACACACTAGGAAATGCAATTTGAATACTCATGGCCACTCGGATAGTTATAACAAAGAATTTACACAATCAGAGGAGATAGACAATAACAAAAAACTAAAACCCAACATTAGCATTAATCAAAACATGTACACCACAAATGAAATCAAAACAAAAAGGTAAAAACAAGCACATGTGGTTACAAAAAGGAATGGGAAGGGTAAGAGTGATTAGGAAAGAGAAGAAGAAAATAGGATGATGATGATAGATATTTCTTAAGCAGATCAAAAGACCCTTCAGATTAGCAAAATGAGTCGACCTCTCAGTTTTACGAAGAGCCTCAATGTGGGAAAGTTCAGCCTTGATCCTAGCATTTCATCCACAAATTTAGTATGTTCAAGTCTATAGGTGACATGAAGATGATCCATGGAATCCATGTGGAGGCTCAAAGTGCCGAAATTTCCCCATATTTGGTAACAAGTAGTGCCCCCAACCTTTGAAGTTGTGTATTTACCCCCCCCCCCCCTTCTGATGAGCATGTATTGTTGCTTGGTTCACTATCCCTAAAACATCCTTGGTGGATTAATGTTTCCATGTTTTGATAGGAACCCCAAAGTTTTCATAGTTAGACCCAAAGCAGAATGCTAGTATATATTATTATTGAATCAGATACCACGCCAGTACACTAATAATGTGAATGGTTACCATGTAGGTACACTAACAATTTGTGGTTGAGTTTCATGAGAGAACCTTGTTTATTGCCGAATTACTGGAACGGTGTGATAAAGTAGGTGAAAGAAACTAAAAAGGAAAACAAAAGTATTTCAAAATTTTCACGGATGGAGGAAGAATGTTGCCTATTTTTTACAATAATTTTATTCATAATTTATGTATGGAATATTCAATCATCTTTTTATAAATTAAATAGAAATAATAACTCCATGTGAGAGAAGAAGATCATGTTTTATTCATTAAAAATATTATTGCAACTAAACTAAGAAGACATTGACATATGACGTTACATTTTATTTTTTTACTATTGCATGTTAAAACGACGTGATGAGTTTCTCAATTTTAGATGCAATAATATTTCTACTAAACAAAACAAGATGTTTCACTCTTCACCTTCCCTCACATGGAGTTATTATTTCTACTAAATATATAAAAAGACAATCGAACATCCCATACATAAATTGTGGATAAAATAGATAAAAGTATGGGGAGGACCAAAAAAGCACCAATATTACAAACATGAGGGACTATTATTGCTCTATGTGAAAACACTCAAGAATGATTTTGGGTCTTAACTCAATATAAGAGATTAATTTGGGCCTTTTATCTATTAATTATGTAGGATTACAAAAAAAAAAGTAGTCCAACACTATAGAAAAATTAATACATGAATAATTTTTGTATAACATTTGCAAACCTACCTACCAACCAATTATTATAAAAAATTAATACATGCATAACTTTTAATTAATTACATGAATAACCAATTCATATATTAGCCTTGAGCTTATCCCTCTAACAAAGGACCCTTAAGGGATATATTATACACATTGCTCTATTCTAGGCATTTTGTCTGAGAGTGGTGTATCTCGCAGCAAATATGATATCTTAAATAGTGGAATTTTAGGTAATTATTTGAAAGTATATGGAAGATTAATATATGTGGTATCAATATATGTCTAATTAGGTAGTTTTTTTTTCCATATATATCGTACAAATCTTGAATCTTAAATACTTTTATCATTGTACTCCCTCCATTTAAAAAAGAATGACCAAGTTTGACTTGACACAAAATTTAAGAAAATAAAGAAGATTTTTTAATCTTATAGTTTTAAATAAAATTATATGAAATGTACCCAAATTACCCTTCTATTCTTATGACCTTAAATATACATGTGAAAAGCTAAAATTAAAATATTGTCATAAAAGAAAAAAATCATCTTTCTAGAACAACAAAAAAAAATTATATATCATTTCTTTTTGAAACAAACTAAAAAGAAAAATAATTCAATTTTCTTTAAAACATGGAGTATTTGGATTTTTTTGACTTCTTTTTTGTCTGACTCATTTCACTTAGCACTTTTCTAACATTTAAAGATTATGACCTTAAATATACATGTGGAAAACTAATGTTAAAATATTGCCACAAAAAATATATATTTTTCTTTTTAAAACAGACTAAAAAAAACATATTATCACCATTATCCCCACAAAAATTATGAAGATCCACCACAAAATTTGACATCCATAAACAAACTCATCACCAAAATTACATCATCACCATCAGAAGGTACAAACCTACCACCAAATATCACTTCCACCAATCCACCATTGTCAATATCGATTATTTTCTTCTCCACAACCTTCAATTCCCACTTCGTTGCCGCACCTCACCAACAAATGCATCATCAGATTTTAGTTTTTAAAACTTGTCAATTTTATCAACCACCAACAAAGCCGAAGAGAAAAATTAAATATAATGAAAATGGTGAAATCAAATAAGCATTAAAATAGGATATGATGAGGGATAGTGGGAAAGGATTTTGGTGGAGGTATAGTTAGGTTGATGGAAATTGGGTATGAAAAAATGATGAAAAAATATAACGAAGAAGAAGACGGTTGCATGTGAAGAAGAAGAGGTGTGGGGTGGTATCACGACCCAGACCGTCGTGAGTGGCACCCACACTAACCCTTCGGTGGGAGAACCAAAATTGCAGCCCAACTAATCAACTTAACCAAAGTAATGCACTTTAAAGCTACAGAATCAGGTTTAATTAACAATAAAAATGGAGTCCCCATAAACTCCAAAGGTTTAAATAAACTAGCCAAACTAATGCGGAAGAACAACCCCTAGAACCTGAAAGTCATTGTACCAAAACTCTACTAACGACAAGTCTAAGAATAAGGGGTACTACCCCAAAATTAAACAACACCTTAAACAAATAGTCTGAGTCCGAAAAGAGTGTACTTAAACAAGAAAGATCCATGGCAGCCTGAAAGAACTGCCTCACCCTTGAATCCAGTCAAGCTCAATAGTCACCTAGCTGAGGTCTATCAATAGCCGCCTGAAGATGTCTTGTACTCAATAAAAAACAAGCAAATGCAGTATCAGTACACAACCACAGTATACTGGTATGATCACGCGGCTATCCCAATAAGTGAAACACATGCAAGTAAGCACAACATTATAAAACAAGCATATACCGAACATATACAATATTAGTCATCTTTTCAGGAACAATGTAGCATCCCACATTCTCAATAATACACATTGGTTATAAATTTAGAGCAACATACAATCGTCCAATATCAATCATCATTATATATGAACGTAATCATCATAAGTAGATGCACAACACAATTCAATGGTCCTCTCATGGAACCCACACCCTAACTGTTAGCATATCGAAACGTGGTACCCTATCCAATGTTAATGCCGGAACGTGGCAACCGATCCCATATTTATGTCGAAACGTGTCAACCGATCCCATATTTATGCCGGAACGTGACACCCACCCATTCAACAAACCACAATCACAATCACAATGTATATTCTCACAATTATACAATAAGAGGTGATTCATGGCATACAATTATTCAATTATCCTCATTTACGATTAGGGAGATCAATAATGCAGCATTCACATACATACATGCATTATAATGAAGCAATTACAAAAATATATCACACAAACATGATTTCACAACCATCACCTACTTCAAATCCAACCTTGAATCCCCCAAGGCACTGGAATCTTCCCTTTCCGGATTCTTTCTGTTTGTTCGTGGTCTACAAACAACACTTATTATAAGGGAATCAATAAACGAACACTAATTACCCGGATTACTAACAACTATATCAACCCTAGATCAACCCATGATCTCAATTAGGGTTGTTTCCACCATGAATTCTAGATCAAAACTCTCCCTCATCGATAACAACCCAAGAAAATAGGTTCTACGGATCGAAAATGGATTAGGGGAGTAAAATTCTTACCTTTAGTGCTAAAAGAGGTGGAAAACCTTCAAGAAATAGCCCTGGGTCGTTTTTTATCTCTTAAGAATGAACTTTTGTAGAAAATAACATTTTTGGAGGGTTTTACCCTATTTAAGTCGCAACTGTCCCGCTACAGCTGCATCCATCCCTCTACAGCTGGATGCACGGAGATAGAATGTTACCCGTTCACGCTAAGATCATTTTCGGGAGTTCTACTCACCCGAATTCAACTCCACAAAGTCGTACGGGTTCCTTAACGTCTTAGTTATCCACTCATGTAATCAAATTCATTAATAGATCTCTCATTTTCTACAATACTTCCCACCATATTTCCCAAGAACTCATTGACTTCAATTTCGTCCAAATTTGGACTAGGCTAGGAAATCTCAAGTTACTACGAAAAAGTTTTCTAGCCCTAATTCTTTCCCCATTGGCTTTTCCATAACGACTGAATCAAGTCGTTACAATAGATACCAATTTATCCATCACTCGTCCCCGAGTGATCAACTAGGAAAGACTGGCTAAAATAAAGGTAGAGTAGTATCCGAATCATCGAATTACTGGGGACACTTGTCTCGCCTTCCCATCTTACCGGATCTCATTACCCCGTAAGGGTTTCACATCTCCAAACCCAAACCAACCAACTGAATACCTACACATCCTCCCTGACAATGCCTCAATGAAGTCATCATAAAGCTCGAGGGATATTTATTGTTGTATGTACACTTAGCTAACCACAAAGCTATTCCCAATAATCACCAAAGTTTGATCGTACACATGTCTGCAACATGCTATCAAGGACTTTGACACAAACATCAGGACGAATCAATTCTCACATAACCATGATAAAATCCTAAATCAAAACTCGCCACAATTGGAGGTGAACTTGAACCAACCAACACATAATCATAATACCCGAACTATCATAGTTCTTATCAACATCTCCATCTCACAACATAATTTCCCATGAGTTTAAGTTATAAAAATTTTGGTCTTCAGAAATTAGATACTCATCGAGGGATATGTCCAAGCATACAAACCCTCCAACAACACTATCAAAATGCTAGATTTAGAAATAGTAGATTACCTCTTAAGAATAGTAGAATTAGACCTAATGATCCCCACATTCAACCATACATAATCGATACATGACCTTGACGACAAGATGAAATTAGATTGTCGAAAAACCATAAACACACATTGTAGCTCTTCTATGAACTCTCATAAACAAGGTGGTACATGTAGAACCACTAAAATACTTTTAAGAACTCCAAGACAACACCAATTATGTCATTCGAAATAACCAAATCTTTGAAATCTTCGCACTCAATCAAGAGAACATCGTAGGATTGGTACACCTGATCCACCACTAGGGATCCACCCTCAAAAGTGAAAACACACGCGAGCATGGCTAGTGAAACATACTCACTACCATGTATAAAATGAAATAGCTGGTCACGTAAGCAATTTACTGAAAATTACTATAGGTTTTCCTCTGAAGTGTAAATACCAGTCGTTTCCGTTATATTGACTTCACATATTGTTCACAACATTCCACTGAAGTCCACACCCTCAATACTAACAACCATTATAACCACTCAGACCATTTACCTTACTCTAAGCCAACACTTTTTAAATGAAAACCTTTCTTAGGTACTTTAACAATCAACAGTAATCAACTTTATGACTCAACCCAGATGTACATCCTTTCATTTGCTCAATACCTGACACAATGAAAAATTTGAATTGTAAAGTCAATCGTATAACACAATTCCCTTATCTATCAACATTATCTTGTACCTTGAAGATTCTTACGAATTCATGGATCTTTGCTTATCATTGATCGCATCTGCATCGATCTTACAATATATTTTGCTAAAAGTTCCATCATACTCATTACTAAACTCACAAACAAAACCGAAGCACTTATCATCACACTCGTGCTAATGTTTGTACACTCCTTTCTCAAGTCCTTTCCAATAGTTTTTAACCAATCTGACGGACTTGTAACATTATTACCATAGCTACAGCAAAACGAATAAAATCACGCATCTCTGAACCCAATTATCTACCCCTCTGAAGATATCTCTTTAGCCTTTGCAATCAAATAAAATATTCTTGCTCTCACCTCTGTCTAAAGGTTGTACTACATCCCACTATTTTTCTTCATTATGACTCTAGCTCTTTAATTTCTATTTGAATGGTATCCCACCAACTCTTAAAACTTTCCATACAACCATGTTGCTCACCAAATATTCAAAAACCATAACCTTAGATACTCACAAGTCGTAATTACCATACAAAAAATTCGCTTAACCAACAATTTTATTATATAGTTGCATCCCGTCACAATCCATCACGAACTCTTATTACCATTACGCACAGTCAGCCTTGACTATCACTACGAAGCCAACCTTTAATCAACACGACACCTCAAACTCATGTATACTCATCAAATTCATAGGACTAACCAAATTTATATGCACTTTCTTACTAATATACTTCAATTTCCTTCACCCAAGTATACTCATTGGACCTTCCTTATCCATAAGCTTGTCATTCTGGTATCAATCCACTCATTTATGGCTTAAGATAAAATCACTAGTCCTCATACTACCCTCCTTCTTCTTAACAAACAAGATACGAGCACCCTGCTTGGAAACACTAGGACGGATGAACCCTTTATCAAGAAGCTCTTGGATTTGAGCCTTAAGCTCTTCTAATTTTGTTGGAGCCATACGATATGGAGGAATGGAAATGGGGTGAGTGCCACTTTCCAAGTCAATGCAGAAATCTATATCTCTATCTGGAGGCATACCAGGCAAATCCGTAGGAAACACTTCCTAAAACTCAGACACCACAGGAGCAGACTAAATAGAGGAAGACTCAACCTCAACATCCCAAACATGAGTCAAATAAGCCAAACAACCATGCCCTACCAGTTTCCTAGCCCGAAAGGAGGATATGAACTTAGCAAGCTTAGGCTTGTACACCCCTTCCCTCTCTAATCTTTCCCTACCAGGGATCTCTAGAGTTATCGACTTAGTATTATAATTAAGCCCGGTATAATAGGGGGACAACCAAGTCATGCCTAAGATTATATCAAGTCAGTCATATCCAGCATAACCAAATAAACCCAAATCTGAAAATCCATAAACACAACAAGAAAAAATGATATACATGGGTGACCATGACTGACACTTCAACTAGGGTAGAAACATGGATGGGGGCATCAAGTATATCACAAACCACATCAAATCCCAAGGCAGTTAAACTGACACATACGAATAAGTAGAACCCGTATTAAACAAAATAATAGCCATATGGACACATACAAGAGTAGCTCTTGTGACTACTGCATCACACCCTCAAACTCGGTCTTACCCAAAAAAGCATAAAACTGAGCCATGCCCTCTTGACGGGCAACCTCATTGCCTGCCTGCACTACTCCTCTACCTACATCACCATTTCCCCGGCTTCCATGACCTCACTGATTTCCTCCTTGTATTCCCAGGTTCTCCATAATTTTAACACACTTTATAACTTATATTATATTGCTAAACACTGAATTAGATCACGGGGGTTAGTTCGGGTACGATTCGGGGTCCATGATTGTGACTATAGGAAAATAGGAGAGACATGGCTGAGATTCTGTCTCGCCCTGTCCCGCTCTGGCGGCCTCACCTTGGTGCGAAAAATCCCGCCCCAGTGGCCAAAACAGAAACAGAACCCCTGCCAACAACCTTTTGGGGTTCTTTTCTTTTCTAATTTCCACAAAGGTTCCAAGTTTTACTTAGCAGTTTTAGAATAATCCTCATAACTGGGATAGTCATTGTCTACCCCCAGTAAATCCCACGATACACGAACCAATTCATAGTTGTTATTTCAGCACCACAACCCACACATATCTCCAGATTACACCCAAACTCTTACACAGTTATCAGTTGGTCGCAACGCACGTTCAAATTTCTCGCTTATGAATCACATCTTAATTTATCTAGACACTTGCACATAATCTCGTGATGGCTTTTCTTTCACAACAAGTTTCATGACACTCAAGCAGTTACAACTTGCAGACAAGTCCAAATTCTTTAATTAGTTCATTCCATCGACGACCATTACTGATCATTTATGCCTTAGACAACCCCTAGGGCCAGATACCAATTGGAACCTCCTCAGTTCCAATTTACCTAGCTTGTGTTCCTTCAGTCATGACCACGACGTCTAGTTCACTTTGTTGAGATACTAATTGAAATCGAGAGTTACCAATTGGACTTAACTCATACCACAAGCGACAATAGTAGCTAGTGTACCCCACAAAACTGCTAATTTCAATCATAGAACTTAGTCGAACCCAATTCTTAATTTCCTCAATCTTTAACTGATGGTAACCAAACCTTAAATCAATCTTAGAGAAAACCGATACAACTTGCAATTGATCAAAAAATGTAATATATTCGAGGCAATGGATATTTGTTCTGAATGGTGACCCTATTCAACTATCGGTAATGTATACACATCCTCTCTTGCTAGTGATGGTGTTACCACTTTTGTTTCTCTATCTCAAACCATAAAGTGAAAAAGGAAAGATACCAATTGGTATCACCCAAACACCAATTGGATTCAAGTCATAGCATGAAGGAGTAGAAAGAAGTGAGTTTTTCCTAAAGTCCTATAGCCTCTCGAAGAAAAGTACGAACGTCATAGTACCATTCCGTAAGACTCTACTAGACTCATTTTGGTATAATGAGATCAACGAACCTAGGGCTCTGATACCAACTTTGTCACGACCCAGACCATCGTGAGTGGCACCCACACTAACCCTTCGGTGGGAGAACCAAAACTACAACCCAACTAATCAACTTAACCAAAGAAATACACATTTAAAGCTACGGAAGCAGGTTTAAATAATAATAAAAATGGAGTCCCCATAAACTCCAAAGGTTTAAATAAACTAGCCAAACTAATGCGGAAGAACAACTCCTAAAACCTGAAAGTCATTGTACCAAAACTCTACTACGACAAGTCTAAGAACAAGGGGTACAACTCCGAAACTAAACAACACCTTAAACAAATTGTCTGATCCCGAAAAGAGTGGACTTAAACAAGAAAGATCCATGGCAGCCTGAAAGAACTGTCTCACCCTTGAATCCAGCCAAGCTCAATAATCACCTAGTTGAGGTCTATCAATAGTCGCCTGAAGATATCATGTACTCAATACACAACCACAGTGTACTGGTAGGATCACACGACTATCCCAATAAGTGAAAAACATGCAAGTAACCACAACATTATAAAACATGCATATACCGAACATATACAATATTAGTCATCTTTTTAGGATCAATGTAGCATCCCACATTCTCAATAATACACATTGGTTATCAATTTTGAGCAACATACAATCTTCCAATATCAATCATCATTAGATATGAACGTAATCATCAAAAGTAGATACACAACACAATTCAATGATCCTCTCACGGAACCCAATTTAATGGCCCACTTATGGGATCCATACCCAAACTGTTAGCATACCAGAACGTGGTACCCGATCAAAAATTTATGCCGGAACGTGGCAACCGATCCCATATTTCTGCCGAAACGTGGCAACAGATCCCATATTTATGCTGGAACGTGGCAACTGATCCGAGTTAGTGTGTCGGATCGTGACACCCTCCCATTCAACAAACCACAATAACAATCACAATGTATATTCTCACAATAATACAACAAAAGGTGATTCATGGCATAAAATTATTCAATTATACTCATTTACAATTAGGGTGATCAATAATGCAACATTCGCATACATACATGCATTATAATGAAGAAATTACAAACATATATCACACCAACATGAAATCACAACCATCACCTACCTCGAATCCAAGCTTGAATCCCCTAAGGCACTTGAATCTTCCCTTTCCTAATTCTTCCCATTTTTTTGTGGTCTACAAACAACAATTATAATAAGGGAATCAATAAACGAACACTAAATACCCGGATTACTAACAATTCTATCAACTCTAGATCAACCCATGATCTCAATTAGGGTTGTTTCCACCATGAATTCTAAATCAAAACCCTCCCCCATCGATAATAACCCAAGAAAATAGGTTCTACGGATCAAAAAAAGGATTAGGGGAGTAAAATCCTTACCTTTAGTGCTAAAAGAGGTGGAAAACGTTCAAGAAATAGCCCTGGGTCATTTCTTAGCTCTTAAGAATGAACTTTTGCAAAAAATAACATTTTTGGAGGGTTTTACCCTATTTATGTCGCAACTGTCCCGCTACGGCGGGACCCATTCCCTACAGCGGGATCCTGCTACAGCTTGATCCATCCCGCTACAGCTGATGCACGGGGACAGAATGTTATACATTCACGCTAAGATCATTTTCGGGAGTTCTACTCACCCGAATTCAATTCTGTAAAGTCATACAGGTTCCTTAACGTCTTAGCTATCCACTCATGTAATCAAATTCATTAATAGATCTTTGATTTGTTACCAGATTTCCCTAGACCTCATTGACTCCGATTTTGTCCAAATCTAGACTAGGCTAGGAAATCTCAAGTTACTACGAAAAAAGTTTTCTAGCCCCAATTATTTCCCCATTGACTTTTCCATAACGACAGAATCAGGTCGTTACAGGTGGGGGTGGAGGGTGGGGGTAGAGTGATAGTATAATGAGGATTTTAATTTATTTATTTTTACTTTATTTACTGCCAAACTCACTTTTTTTTCATTTTTCATTTTTATTTTTTTCCACGTCAGTTTTAGAGTGTAAAAGAAATTCATTTTTAAATAGTTAAGGTGTGTAATAGGTTGCCATGATAGTTTAAGCATGTACTGACTTTTCGTGACAGTTCAAGGGTAATTTTTATGTCTTTTCCCTTATATCAAATGTACAAAAAATTTCTTTAATCTTATGACCTTAAATAAACATGTAGAAAGCTAAAGTTAAAATATTGCCATAAAAGAAAAAAGTCGTCTTTCTAAAACAAACTAAAAATATTATATATCATTTATTTTTTGAAACAAGATAAAAAGGAAAATAATTCAATTTTCTTTTAAAACGGGGAGAATATTGGATTTTTTGACTTCTTTTTGTCTGACTCATTTTCGTGAATACTTCTCTAGGCTCTAACATTTGATCTTATGACCTTAAATATACATGTGGAAAACTAAAGTTAAGAAAGTTATCTTTTTAAAACAAACTAAAATATATAGATATATATTTTGAAACAGACAAAAAAGGAAAATAATTTAAAACAAGGATTTTGGATTTAAAAAAGAATGACATAGTTTCACGATACAAAATTTAAGAAAATAAAGAAGATTTTTTATTCTTGTAATTCTAAATTAAAGTTATTTCAAATGTATCAAAATAACCCTTTATATTATGACCTTAAATATACATGTAGAAAGCTAATGTTATAATGTTGTCATAAAAAAGTTAATTTTTTAAAGCAGACTAAATATATATATATAACAGACAAAAAAGGAAAATAATATAAAACTGTGGGAGTATTTTGGATTGTTTGACTTCTTTTTTGTCTGATTCATTTTCACGAATACTCCTTAAACATTTAATCTTATGACCTTAATTATATATGTGGAAAGATAAAGTTAAAAAAAGTTTATCTTTTAAAAACAGAATAAAAAAATATTTGAAATAGACAAAAAAGGAAAATAATTTAAAACGGTGGGAGTATTTTGGATTTTTTGACTTCTTTTTTGTTTGATTTATTTCCGCAAATACTCCTCTAACATTTAATCCTGTGACCTTAAATATACATGTGGAAAGCTAAAGTTAAAAAAGTTTATCTCTTTAAAATAGACTAAAAAATATATTTGAAATAGACAAAAAAGGAAAATTGTTTAAAATTAGTGCACAGGTGGAGGAAGGGTGAGGCTTAATAGGTAAGACAAATTTAACTTCCTCTAACGTATGTTCAAAATTAGTGCAGAGCTCAAAACTCTTTTCTTGTTGCTCATCAATGGCGTACCAGTTAGCTCACGAAACTAGCACCAAAGAAAAGTTCGATGATTACGCCGCTGCCAGCACAGCCAGGATGAGACATAACGAAATCCTCTTCAATTCTTCTCTGAAAACTCCCATTCAATTCTTCATCCGTATGTTTTCTGGCGGCAAAACCCTGGTCATTCAAGCCAATTTATCTGATACAGTTGAATCAGTTCACTGGAAAATCCACTCCATCACTGGAATTCGACCAATCCAATCGACCTCCGTTGTACCACCAATCGAACAGGGATTAATCTACCGCGGCAAACAACTTGAGTTTTCCCAAACACTATCAGAATGTGGTATACAAAATGATGATACCCTGCAACTCGTCCGGAGAATGTGACGCACGTGCCATCCTTACATGTGGAAACTAATGAGTGACTTGAATTTGGTTATTCATGACTTTTGCAACTGCAATAACAACACATATATTAATGCTAATGTCACCCGTATGATGAAGATGCTTACCAATTTTCTCGCAAATACCCTGAAGGATGGCGTAGATGGATGAGAGGAATATCTCCAAATATTTATTCACTCATCTGTTCCTGTGGCCCTGGTAAAACTTTATGTATCTCCTTCAGTAATTAAAACACGAGCTGCCCATGGATTCATTTTTCAATTTATAGATAAATGTAAGATACTTTTCACCAATCCTACAACCGTATATAGGCAGTTTTCTCTTATATTCTTCGAGTTCTATACGATTCTAAGAGGGGATGCGGGTGTTGATGATACTTTATATATATTTTACCGTAGTAGTTTAGCTGCAATGATGAAGGGGAATGTCCATGACGTTAAACGTGTGTTAAGATTGAAGGATGTTTTCCCTTTTGTTCATGAGTTGGCAACAAGGTTATCTCATGATTTGGAATTTTGTGTGAAATCAGCTGAGTTTATACAGTTATGAGAGAGTGATGTGCGTGAGTTTATTCAGTTCATGCATCCGGTAAAGTGTGCAATACGTCATCAAAGAGCATTTGGCACTCCGGTCAGTTTCCCTTCCTTGATGCAAGATGAAGCAGGAAATGAAAGATGTGAGATTAAAGGTGTGCATCATGTTTTTTCTGACATGATGGAAAAATCAGAGTTGTGTCTAAAAGAACTAGAAAGCCGGCCAGGTGGGATTGGTAAACATAGAAATAGGTGAGCCTATTGTAGGTTGTTGGTCCCTGTATCTTTTAATTTTAAAGGAGTTAGACAGCATTTCAAAGTTGTATAAGGGATTGAAGGAAATATTTTGGGAGAAGATGAGGCAAAAAATAGTTGTTTTGTGCTTTCTGATAGGTAAACTTTCAAAAAAGTCTACAGATTATCAGTGGATCCTTGAGCACAACGAAGTATCACATTTTAAGATAAGGCAGTGTTTTGCCTTGAAGATGCTTTAAGAAGGGAGGCACAAGAACGAGGAGCTTCAGGAGATGCTCATTTGCAGGTCTCATTTGTTCAAAGACTCATTTGAGTACAGTGGACATGCAAGTCCTATGTCGCTGCGAGGCCAGTTTTTTATTCAATTTGATAATGCAGAAGCTACCAGGCCTGGTGTGTTGATTGAGTGGTTTTCCTTGGTATGTGAAGCCATTTTCAACCCTCAGAATGCTCTATTTGTTTCATGCCCAAATGACGGTACAAGGCTTTTCCCAAATCCAGGTAAACTTTTATTGCCTTTATGTACACATACATGTGACATTTTGTTCTCATTTATTCCTTCTATTAGTTTTTTTTATCTAAAGTTGTCGAGCATGAAAGATGTTTTTGTCTGTTGTTTTCTCAAAAATAGATAAATAATATGAGATAGAGGTTGAATCTTTGTGAGTATGAGTATACACATTATCTCTCTTTATGTAAACCATGTAAGGTTGCTTGATGTTGTTGTTCATACCTGTTATTTGCAGTTTTGATGATTTGACAATAAGGGGACCTGATCCTTTGCATCTCTATTGGTACAATTGACATCTGGAAAAAGTACACAAGTTTGGTGAGGTTGGTGTATGGTCTCCAAGTGTGGCAGAAACCTCGGCCAATGGCATGGCCTTGAAGGTTGTGTATATTCTCAATAAGGACATCTTTCAATCTACACAACCTCAGTTTTTGCATCTTGAAAATCTCTCAAGAACAAAAAGCAAAAACCACTCCTTTCAAGAAGTATTCACCTGAAGAGCAGTAAGGACCAGATAGAGCTGTTTGTATTTTAGTTGTCTTAGGTTTTTACTTCCGTGCTTATGGCTATGGTGGCTGTTAGGAAAGGATGTGCCATTGTTTCCTCCACCTTGTTATCACAACACCAACATCTTGATACAATTGGGATTCTCATTCTTTTTAGGTTGTCATCTGTAAGTATCCTCCTCTTCCATACCTTCCATAAAAAGAAATATAACTTTAAAAGGCACTCCTTTGTTCCACAATATATCATAGTCCCTACTCTCTTGTTTTTCCTTTCTCATCTGCTACCAGGCAGATTTGACAGTGAAATCTCCTTGACTATTCCCCATCCACCAAGGTGTATCATTTTCTTCTCCACTTGGGGGGTTGATGCTTTCTATAATGTATTATGTTCTCTACTGTGATAGACTTGTTAACAGTTTTGTCTCATCCCATTTCCCCTCAATAATGAATGTTTTAATTTCTACCTCCTCATCCCTTGCATGATCCCCTTCTATAAAGGACAATGCACCTTGTTTTGTCCAATTGTCAAATCAGAAGCTTGAATTTCCTCCTTTTACTTGCCACCATATATTATGATCCACCTCCTCTCTAACTGATGCCATTTTTTTCCATACATTTGGTCCCCAATACTGCTTGCAAGGGTTGGATAGACTTTTTTGTAGTATTTATTCCACATAGAGGTAGATGTCCTGAAGTTCCACCACAGTTTAGAAAATGATGCGTTGGACATATCATCTAGAGCTCTGAATCCTAGTCCTCCTTTTTTCTTAGGGTAACATATGTTCTCCCAAGAGACCCAATGTTTGTTTCAAGCACGAATGTAGTTACCCCAAAAGAACTTAGCAAATAGTTTATGCAATTGAACTACAACACTTTTTGGAGGGTTCACAGCTGAGAGCATGTAAATTGGCATGGATTGCAAGACATGTGCTATCAGTATGTATCTCCTTCCAAATGATAGAAGTCTGTTTTGCCAAGAATTCATCCTTTTGGCCACCTTCATAATGAGACCTTCAAAATGAGTTTTGTTTTTCCTCCCATAATAGATTGAACAGCCCAAATAAGTGAATGGGAAAGAACCCATTCTAATCCCAGTGATCCTCCTAATATGATAGGCCACCCCAATAGAAACCTTGTCATGGAGATAAAATAATATCTTGTCCATATTTATCATCTGTCCTGAAACATCTGCATATCTTCTAAGTACCTGCATCATTTTTCTCATTGAGGAGGGTTGTCCTGAACAGAATAGAATAGTATCATCTGCATATGATAAATGGTTGATTTTGGGACTCCATTTAGGCATTACATATCCTTTGTACTATGGATCTTCAAATAGGTCATTTAGACTTCTTGCAAATACTTCTGCAGCAATTATAAAGAGAGTGAGGGATAAGAGATCCCCTTGTTTCAAACCCCTAAAGAATTGAAAAAATCCATAAGATTGCCCATTCAGTAGTACTGAATACCAGTTGTTGCTGAGTAGTCTTACTATCATATCAATAATTCTCTCAGAATAACCAAACTTTCTTAAAACTTGGACTAGATATTGCCATGAAACTCCGTCATATGCCTTTGCCATATCCAGCTTTACCACAACATTATGCAATTTATCCCTCCTTGAGATGTCTCTAATTATCTCTTGAGCCAAAAACATATTTTCAGTTATGCTTCTACCTTTGAAAAAACCTGTTTGATTATGGGATATAATCCATGGCAGAGTTATCACCATTCTTTCATGCATCAGCCTGGATATGATTTTATTTGAAAAAGTATCAAGACTTATTGGCCTTAGATCCCCAAATGTTGTAACTACTTCCTTTATTGGGATAATAACTAAGTTGGTATGTGTCAAGTATCTCAGAAGTTCTTGTCCACAAAAAAAAGCTTTAACAATCTTGGTTATGTCATTCCCAATAATGTTCCAACTACTTTGATAAAATTGTCCTGAAAAATCATCTGGTCCACTTGCACTATCAGCATTCAGATCAAACACCATCTTTTTAACTTCATCATTATTTGGCATTCTTTCCATCTCTTTCTTCTGCTCACCTATAATGAGACTATGTATACCCTGCAACAGGGAGTAATCAGTGATCTCCTGTGTTTCTTAAAATTATTCCTGAAATATAGCTACAGCTTCCTCTCCTATATTTTGACGTGTAGTGATCCAGTCCCCCTGCCTAGTTTGTATTTCTAAAATATGGAGCTTTCTTCTCCTTCCTTTCACATAAGAATGGAAGAATCTGGTGTTTCTGTCTCTATCTTGGAACCACTGCATTCCAGCTTTTTGTCTCCAATACTCCTCCTCTATCTTCAAAAATCTTTTCAGCTCTGCATTTACCTTGCTGACTGTGGCTCTGTTGGCCTCAGTAGGGGACATCTCAAGTTGTGTCTCATTTACTCTTATCACATCTTCCAGTGTTGCAATTTGTTGAAAGTTGTTTCCAAGGGTTGACTTGCTCCACTTAGTTAGGGCTATCTTTAACCTTTTCATCTTAGTTTGTACTATAGAGAAAGGGGAACCTTCAACATTCTCACACCAAACTGTTGCAACTATTCCACTGAAATCCTTATGTCAGAAAATTCAAAAACCTGAAAGGCTTGAAATCTTGGTCCTGATTAGTGTTACATATCACATGCAATGATGCATGATCTGACCCTTGTCTTATTAGATGGTGTGTTTCACTGTTAGGCAACAGCGAAAAGAACTCATTGTTTCCAAACACTCTATCAAGTCTTTTGAATATACTAGCCTCTTCAATTCTCCCATTCCACCATGTATAACAACTACCTATGAACTTAATTTCATTTAGTGCACATGTACAAATATATTGTGCAAAATCAGTGACTTCACTTTGATTTACTGGCAGTCCTCCTAGCTTTTCGAACTCATCTAATATGGTATTGAAGTCACAACCTACCTGTCAAGGTATGTCAGGGTTCATTGTAGTGTCTTCCAGAGTATCCCATAGTTCTAATCTATCCAAAGCACTGCATCTAGCATAGACATCAATTTTATGCTTTCACACTAACTTTCAAGACGATTCTCAAACTTGGTAAAGTGCATGCTCTTCAACTAAGATGTCCCTTTTTAGCATATTTTCATGGTTTTGTGCATGACTATCATACTTGGTGCAAGTTTTGTACCAATCCATATTTTTTCTACATTTTCTCCAAAGTGTAGGTTTCAGTTCTTAAGGCGATTAGCTCTTGGTTCAAGCTTGGATTGACTATTCTCCTTTCTTGTGGTGAGTCCTCATGATTCATGGATCGGACATTTCACTTTGAGTTTCTTTTTAGTACTTTCTCTTTTCGGATTATGTTGTTGGGGCTGCGACCCTATTTTGACTCATAAATTGTAATAGCTGGCGAAATGAGACAAGTTAGACTTTTGCTTTCTTTTTATAAAGACTTTTGGACCTAAATCTGTTTTTATTCTTATTGTTCTATTACTTTATGGCATGATATGCTAAGTGTCTTATATGGAGTGGAGTTTTATGTGCCTTGTTTCGTCTAGGGGGTACCCTTGGGTCGTGACAATATGATATATAGCTATGTCTCAAAACTGTATATACATACATGTATGTTGTTTATACAATATTTATAAGCTTTAATAGTACATCTTCCCTACACAAGCTGATTTTTTAAAATTCTGATTAACTCAAATATCGTCTAAGCTATTCCAAATTTTGTATCTAAGCTCCACAAAATATTTTGAGTCGTTTAATATATTATATACTCAAACTGATTCATATTTGCAACAGATCAAATTTTAAACTGAATAAATATGTTTCATCGATTTGTTAGTGTCCATAGTTAAAACTAGACTTATTTGTAAATTGCTAGGGGAGTGGGCACATGGACAAATCGTCAAAATGGGCAAGGAATGTCTGAATTTACTTCACCAGCAAAAAGAGTAAAAAATTCCAGAAATTCCATAGTGTTAATAGTTAAATACATCCCATCCCTAGTCCTTTCCAAATTATAGAAGTTTGTGGCATATCACAAGACTATTGAAAATATAACTAAGCAAGCGAAAGCATAATGGTAAAATGAGTCAAAAATAAAAGGACTCCAAATGAAAATATAACTGAATATCTAAGGGAAACAACCATAAAACAACTGAACACTGACTCTATGTCTGAAAGCCTCTAATACTGATGAGCTTCTCTGAAAAGTCCCTCATACAACGATGTAGCGCAAAATATGCGTCAGTACTTTGAATGTACTGAGCATGCAAGATATAGATATTAAGTTGCACGATGTAAACAGAACAATATAATACTGACAATATAGACTGAGCATGGCAATTGGTTGTACTGAAGTATAACTGAAAACTGAACTAGATGCAATGACCAATAATTAATCATGAAGATAACATGTTGAACTGTACACTGAAGTAAATGCTGATAATATAGTCAATGAAATAAGTATGACTGTGGGAGTTACTATTAACTGACATAAACCACGTGGGCTAAATGTGGAGTCCAATGTATACGCCCCATTGAGAGGAGCCAATATACCTTGCCAGGGGTATAAAGGCATGATTGTGGCGTGATCACTAAACATTGATGCCCAATAGAGGGGACTTCTGGACCTATGTTGGCACATAGTTCTGGACTTTGAGGGTACGTTGAACCCTAATCAACTCGGTGCTAAGTCTACTTCCAATTAAATTTAAAGCTAAAATGCAACTGCAGTACTGAGTATCTCAAAATACTGACATGCTATATGAGAATGCTATATAAATATACCGAAAGATATGACATTTGAGTTCTAAAGCATGATTTTCTGATTAATCATCCTAGCAAGTATAATTCATGAGTCATGATAGTTTTTTTTTTGTTTTCCACCCGATGTACGGAGCCCATATTGGAGCTTCGGCTAAATCTGAATCGCGCTCTGCATGGCCCATTCGGGGGTGGGGCTCCCACAAGGATTTTCTCCATACCCAGGGCTCGAACCTGAGACCTCTGGTTGAAGGTGAAGCACTCCTACCAGTGCACCACAATCCATGTTGGTGGGTCATGATAGTTAATACAAGCTAAAGTTCTGAATTCTATTTATGGAACTATGCAAATATTCCAATAGACATGTTATTTAGATCGTGGAAACTAAAACAACTAAAATCACAATGAATCACCAAGGTTTTAGAAACTCTAGTTCCGAACAAATTATGAGAAATTGAAGAATTGACTGAATTCAAGAGACCTAACAACTGAAAGGAATCCACTAGTGAAATCCCACATACCTGGTGATGAAAACTACGGAGAAATCCTTTGGGTTTTGGGGATGAACTTGAAGAAGACCTCTGTTTGTTCTTGGGAAAGCTATCGCCTCTGTTCTAAGTTAGAAGATTTTAGAAGAATGGTAGTGTCTAACTGTATTATTAGATAAGTTCCCAAGAAATGTCATACTAGCTACTTCAATTACTGTCACCTCTATGTATTGCATTATTTGTGAGAGTTCGGCCATTTGAAGAAAAGACATCGGATTATACAAAGTGCCCCTAATGCTATGATGTTGACACAATCTAGTTTGCGGCATTTTATAATTATAAACATAAAAAAATAGACTGAGTAAAATGATGTAGTCTAAGTACGAAATGCATAGTGGAAAAGACCAATGCGACCCTGACTTAAAAACTGACAAAGTGACTTCAAGACAGGCTTCACGGGCCATCTAGAGCACCATGATCCATCAAGTGGGTCGTGAAAATGCTCTACCCGATAGGGCTTCATTATTTTGAGCATTACTTTTTATTCTGAGCTTGGAATTAGGCGAACTCGGTGGCGTTATAAAGAGGATTGAAAGATCTTTAATTTGATAGGTTATGAGCCACCTAATTTATTTTTTGCTGAAAAATATGATCGTTTGAAGTTGACCCAAGCCTTAAAGTATGACAAGCCTCTTCCACAAGTCATTTAACGGCTCGTGTGAAGCTCCGCAGGACGTTTAGGCGACCGTAGTTCTTCACAAAGGCTTGGGAGTTCTAAGCCCTTTTTCACGGGCCACTCCACAACCCTGTGAAGTTCCATGAACCGTCTAGTGGTCTGTGGTCCTTCACTTTTTGTTGGTTGCACAACCACGAGCAGGGTGACGGGTTGTGGTCCTCTTCATGGCCCGATGGACCCCTCCTTGTTTTCCTTTTTCTCTTGTTTAATCTTAGTTCTGATTTTTGAGGTGTTACAATTGTTTTACTTGATATGTATTCCATCATCAGTTCAATTATTTGTTTTATTCAGCCATATTACATACTCATACATTCAATGTACTGATCTCATTCGACCTGTATCATTTTATGATGCAGATTTAGGTATTTAGGATCATCAATAGGCATTCCGTTAAGATCACTTCATCTACTTGTCAACTTCTGGTGAGACCTCCATACTTTTGGAGGATTATATTTTTATTGTTCTATAGTAGTAGGATTTTGAGGCGTTGAGGTTCTTGTGCCGACACCAATCTTTAGATAGTAGAGGCTTCATGGACATGTAGAGTTAGACGGTTTCCAAAAAAAAATTCACGTGTTTTATTTACACTTACTACTTATATTAAAGTATTTCAGACGTTGTTTTAAAAGTTCTTTAAAAGTTTTAAATGCTCATCGATTAAACCTACCACATATTTTGTTGAGTCATATGTGCCATAGTTAGCCTGGCCAAGGGTTTGCTTGGGGACCAACAATGGTTCTCAAGGATCGGCCACATCCAGGGTTTAAGGTATGGGGTGTGACACGGACCTTCACCCAAAAACCATTAATCAAAATCTTCAACACTAATTTTTCCCTTAATTACTTGTGTTTCTTTAGTAAGAAAGTCAATATTAACTAAATCTGAAATATATTTTAGATATTATAATGAACTCAAATGTGAATTCCTATCTATTCAAGAAAGTACAATTTTATAGTCATAAATTCTAAACTTTTATCGGGATGTGTTTTAAAAGATCGAAGAAAATATAAGGAAGAAAATTTAGCAAGTAAATTTATAATAAATGTATATAACCCAACTATTTGTTCAACAGTTATAAAATTTGTCTAAATCATACATGTCAATAAAATTTTATTCCATATTCTTAATCATCCACTGAGTACTTATAACTTTATTGTCTAGTATGTTAATTGAAAAATATCAGGCAATTCAAAAATAAGGATTTCATAGTTGAAAAAGAGGGGGAAAATAGTAGTATTAATCTTATATATTCAAAATATAGAAAATGGTGATTTGAATATTGGTATTTCCGCCATCACCAAAAATCAAGTATCAAAATCTTCATCACTAAATTTTTTCTTTATTTACTTGTGCTCTTTTGTTTAGAAAATTAAAATTAACTAAATTTGAAATATATAGTAGATATTAAGACTAAGTCAAATGTAAATTCCTATCTATTCAAGAAAGTACCATTATAGTGAGAAACTTAAATATTTTCTTGATCAGGATGTGATTTAAAATAGAAGACAAAGAAAATATAAAGAAAAAATTTATCAAAGAAAGTTATAATTAATGTATATAACCCAAAATAATACTTTTAAAATTAGATTCTCTAGATAATAAGAAGTTGGAACGACTTCATATTTGAAAAAGGAGGAAAAAATAACTTAATAACTATTATTTTTAATTTAATATTCAAAAAATAGAAAATGGTGATTTGAATATTGGTATTTTCACCTTCACCGGAAAATCATGATATAAAATCTTCATCACTAAATATGTTTTCCTTATTTACTTGCATTCTTTTGGTAAGAAAATCAAAGTTAACTAAATATGACATATATTGTAGATATTAAGACTATGCCAAATATAATATAAAGAAAAAAATTAGCAAGGAAAGTCATAATTGATGTATGTAGCCCAAAACAATATTTTAAAAAGGGAAAAGGGTCAAAAATGCCCTTAAACTATGCGAAAGGAACAAAAATGCCCTCCGTTTGTAGTTTGGTCCAAAAATGCCCTTTCCGTTAATACTTTGGTCCAAAAATGCCCTTATTGTTATTTTGGGTAAAAAAATGCTCATTTTTTCAAATAAATATATTATTTATTTTCTTTTCAACATATTCTATTTCTAGTAATATTTTTTAAATTAACAAATGTTTATCTTACTTCAATTCAAGAAAAATTAAAAATGAAAATATTTCTTATTTTATTATAATTATATTTTATCGTTATATAAATATAAATTAATGATGGATATACTATGATCTTATATATATGACATA
>JAJOOS010079896.1:0-43906 GCA_029582725.1 Solanum chiquidenum | reverse complement strand
TATAATTATATTTTATCGTAATATAAATATAAATTAATAATGGATATACTATGATCTTATATATATGACATATATTATCTGTCGAAAGGGTTCATGAAGTTATTCTATTTTAATTGATAAGATGAGATTAACAAGAAAAAAAATATTTCCTACATTTTTATTTTTTAAAGTGATTTTAAAAGAAAGAAAATAAAAACATGGTTCTTATATAATAATTTAATTAAGAAGAAAATGTGTAAAAAATAATAATATACTTATTCGGAAAAGGACATTTTTGACCCATTTAGTAACTATAGGGGCATTTCTGGACCAAAGTATTGACTACAAGGGTATTTTGAACCAAAGTATTGACGGCAAGGGCATTTTTGAGCCAAACTATAAATGAAGGGCATTTTTATTCCTTTCACATAGTTTAAGGGCATTTTTGACCATTTTCCCTTAATACTTTAAAGTTTTATCTATCGCTATTTTTCATTATGGATCTGAAATTGAATAATCAACTAACTTAGCTGTCATCCTCTGTATACTGTACAAGAATTTAATTGGACACCTTGTGGTGATTTTGATATGGGATGAATATATGATGTGTTTAAGAGACGGAGCTAGGCAGATGTTCGTGAATTCGGATGAATTCTGTAGCTTTTTCGTAGATTTTGTATTTATACTAGAAAATTAAATAAATATATATGTATATTAACTTGTGAACCTCTAATAAAATTGATTGACGGTTCAGTGATAAGAGAAAGACGGTGTAAATGTTTTTCATAATAGGTTTGAACCCCCCTTCAAATAATTAGAAAACACTACTTAAATTTCAGATACCAATTACCATAATAATAAACATTCTAAAGTTCATAGTAAGAAATAAGAATTCACCATTAGTGACGGAGTTAAAATCCTAACAATAAGAATTTATTATGTTTTTACTTCGTTATACAAGGTACTTTTGTTTTTTCGAAGAGAGGGTGTTAATAGTAATGAGAGTGAAAGTCTAGTAGTAGAGCTACATAAATTGACGGGTGGTTAGTTGAACATCATTAGCAAATACACCATAATATATATAACACTCTTAACTTCGTCGGTGAATGAAACAAGTGATATGTTAGTTAGATGCACGCATCACATCACATATTTGAATTTGTTGTATGTAAAATCATAATATATAAGTGGAGGAGGGTAAATACATGTGACAACTAATTTTAAACTATCTAATTTTAATAACAACTATGACAAGTAAAGTGAACCGGAGGAAGTGATAATTAAGTTTGTCTTACTGCATCCTCTTTGGTGGATCGATGCTTCCACGTAACTTTTCCCATAACCATATTTTAAAAATTATAATCGTTAATTTTCCCTATATATTACTATCACACATTCCACATATCTTTTTATATAATCGTTTTTTTTTTAACTTTTAAATCTTCCAAATTGGATGGCTCTAAAGAGACAATTGCTTCAACTACAAAAAAAAGAATAAACATGTGGATTCTCAAGCAAGTGTTTTTAGGTAAAAGACAATTACATAGTTCTCATAGTTTGATTTGTCTTACTGAGACAGAGAATTATCAAAACAGAAAATAGAATTTTTTTTTGCTTCTTTGTTATACTATAAATGAGATTACCATCAGTAATGAGTCTCTGACACTAATTGTATTCAAATTAGTAATCTACAAGTACTTACCATTTGGATCTTGACGTAATACATAAATGTGCCATTTAACTTGATCTAATATGATCCCTATCTTCTAACTTTGGGTAGACATTCAAATTTGTATAAAGTTAAACAAGTAACACATGCCTCATACATGCAATTCACGTTCTACGAGTATTATAAGTGTCCATTTGTGTACAATCAAGGTTGGAGAGCAGAGATCATAGATGTCAATTGAAGCTAAGTTGAAAGACATATTTATATATTGTACTAGTTTCTGACAACATGCGTTGCACGTTTATCCCTTACTATTGTTATATAATTTAAAAATGTGTTATCAAATAGAAAATGCTTAAATCAACAATATTAATTTTACCAATTACATTTTTATTAAATAAAATACATAAAAAGGGATTGAGCATTTGGCATCAAACAAGAAGTATGTGAAATTAATTAAGATAATATAGTCTCTTTAACTTTGTGTCACTGTGTGTGCGTCTTTTTATGATCTAAATATCATTGATAACCTTTTATAGCCATGAATGGATAAAAATAATAATCATGCAGGCTTATTGACAAGATTGCCTATTTTATTTTAATGAGAAACTGAATGTGAAATATTAATATTATTTAAGTAAAGTTCTAGAATTAAAAGGCTAATCAAAGAATACATGAAGATACACTTTCAAAATTTTACAAGATTAAAAAGCAATTACATCCAAAATATAAAAGTGACAGATAAATAATTAACAAACTGGACTTCATACATACAACTATTCCAAAAGCTCATAATAATAGCTAAAAGATCATTAACACCACAATGAGTTCATTAGAAATGCAAAAGAAATTATAAAAAATAATAATCTTCCTAATGGAGAACCGAAAGAGATATGAGGACTTAGGGAAAATGTCTGTTCAAATTCAGTTCTTAAATAGTAGTGAAAATGTTTGTTCAAATTCTATTTTTCATTTCTAAATAATAGTCTTTTAATATATAGATGGGAAGATGAAAAATACAAATCATAATTAGACTAAGTAAGAGAATTAACATTGCCACTAATTACTGCTCTGAACGTGGAATCTAGTCTAGTTTGAATGGATAAGAAGATGAAAAATATAAATCATTGTAATTAGTAATAATTAAGGTAATTACAAACCATCTCATTAATTATTAATTTGATATTAATTCATTCATATATAATAATACACTTTTAATACCTTAGTAATAAATCAAATAAATAAAATCAGTAGCATTAATTGGGTAAATGGGGGGTCTTTTCATATCCCAGTAATTATTCTAGGCTATACATACATGTACAATTGATATTATCTAAAAATATATCTTTTCACATTCCAAGCATTTAATTATTTGCTTAGTCCTTTGAGTTTCTTCTGCTAATATCATTTATGGATAATGTTTAATCCATACTTCATATAAGTAGATGAAAGTGTCAAATCACTTGATAATTTTTCTCTTTCTTTGTCAGAAATTTCCTTTAATTCTTACTCCTAAAATTCAGCCTTGAGAACGTTGGGATAGAAAATTTACTTTAGAAAGAATTTTAACAGGCAGATGATTAAAAAAAATAAAATGCACAACTTTAGAAAATGTGGAGCATTAATATAGAAATGCAAGTAAACCTAGAAATAGGGCTGTTAAACTTCTTATGTAATTTCCCTAAAATGTGTAATTACTATAAACCCTTGAGGTAATTTTAATTTTACTATTTACTATTAAATTAATTAGATGTTTGATTATTAACTCACCCTAGAACGTGTATTTAGTCTTAGTTAATTTAAATTTTACTATTTATTATTTAATTAATTAAATATTTGATTTAGCGTAGGGGTAAAATGGTAATCTAACTTTTCACTTTTGAAGCTTCCCACGATATGATATATGATGATATGATGATTATGCCTGGGATCTTACATAAACTATTTTGTGAGTAACCAAATATAAAACTCTGTACAATACTAAGGGAAACAATACATTTGCCACTGGAATAGGGAGTGATTTAGCAGAAATGTTTCCCAACAACATGAATCTTCTATCCACCTCTAAGTCCCATTGCTGGTCTCTTTTATGTCTCGATGATATGCTCTACGAATTCAAGCTCCACACTACATTTAAGTTTGCTAACTTTGGAGTATTATTTTCTGCATTAGGACGGCCAAGATACTTCCCAAGGATATGTTGATGACGTTGACAACATCATTGTTGAGCTGAACATCAACGGACAAAAAAGGAGAGCGAATTACTTAGCATCTCAGAGTAAACGTTAAGACATCTGTTCAGAAAAGTACATACCCAACGAAATCCTTCTTTCTCTTGAAGTGAAGCGCCTATTAGACTTTCACCAAAGTTTGCTATCTGGGCGGCTACTACACATATAGCAGCCCCAGGTACGTTAATCTGGAAAAAAATATCTGGTCAGAATACGGAATAGGTCTTCCTAAAAGTTTAATCAAAGTAATAAATGAAAAAATGAAGAGAGTAGAATAAATGGTATTGTATTTGTCTCCCAGCACGGGCAAGACAAAGCTATAGATGAAGTGAATGTTTCCACATCTAACTGATCCAAAATAAAACAAAACATACTCTAGATGGGCTAAAAATCTCCCTGCCTTGGGTTGCTCAGCCCTAAACATTTGCTAAAATATCAGCCAATCAAGTAGTATAATGCAAGGATTTACCTTCATCGAAAATCATCCATGTCATAGTATAGTCAGATAGAAAAATAGTTAGTACTCTCTTTGTCTGAAACACTACACATAATTATCACTCCAGCCTTGCACACCTTCATAGAAGAACAGGATTGCTAAAACAATGCAGCCACTTTCAATTTACACTCTTTATGATTCTATCAACGAGGTTTCAAAAGGATACATTTGTAAGTTTAAAATACAATCAAAACCATGATAACTTGGAGACTATCAAGAATGATATGAGACTCATAAGGCATAACTCATAACCTTCAATCCTCGCCAGATTAGATACTGATAGGCAGAACGTTCCACATTAATTGAGGGTAGACGAAATACTTCAACATCACAAACAATATATTATGCTAGTACAGCAAAAAGACAATCCTTCCTTCCTCACAACCTCAAGCCCATTGAGCCCGCAATAGTACCCACAGTTAGTCCAACACTTCCTTTCTGATAAAGAAGTCCAACACTTTCTTCTCCAACTACTCCCTATACCAAAATTCTATTACAGTTACTCCCCACAACAATTTCAATGCGTTTTGTTCCCAATTTTTTCTCCAACATTTCTGATCACCAAAATTCTTTAATGGCCTCAACCTGGACCATTGTAGACCTCAGAGACTTAAGAGTTAAATCATATAATAGAACCTAGATGCAAAAAAATTAAACGTGACATTTTTGTTTCCATATCCTTAATCCCATTATAGACTAGTATCTCCAGATTATTGTACTTTATAAACCAGAAACCATATAGCCACAAAGCAAAAAGTTTCAAAATTTAGAACCATTTATGGAAGGCATACCTGACCCTTTAGATAACCAACAAAAGCAAGGAGAACTGAAGCAAGAAGCCCAGCTAAGGTTCCCTCAGCACTCACAGCCCCTTCAGTGCCCCGAGGCACTACCTTGAATGTGGTGACAAGATACCTGCAATTGTTGTGCAAGTACTCAGCAGACAATTCTTAAAGAGAGTCATCTGCTCCAGCTGATGACAGAATTGAGGGGGGAAAAAGCGAGAAGTGGTCTGAGTTGCTTACGATTTCCTTCCAAAGGAGATAAACTTTGTAGCTAGTACTATCTAAAATTGTATATGACTACAAATAGCAGTACACACTCCACAAAAGTGTTAAGTCACAGAGCTCATCACGCACCTAACTACCTAAGATGAAAACTAAATTATGTAAAATTGCATGCTGCAATACTGACAGGCAATTCTAGCACCTACGGGCGTGGCTTAGTGGTCAACGAAGCGGGTACAAAGTGCAAACTTTGGAGACAATGATTCCAATCCCAACTGAGACAAAAAAAAATACCAGGTGATTTCTTCCCATCTACTAAGCCTTGATAGGTGGTGTTAACCGGTACATGTATTGGTGGGAGGTAGCAAGTACCCAGTGAAATAGTAGAGGTACATGCAAGCTGCCCCGACTGGCAATTCTACAAAATTATGAGACTTTTACAAGTCCTTGGGTTTTCAAAGGATAAATTTTCAGTCTTCATTTTTTACATGTAAAATACCTTTAGCGTGTTTTTCACTAATTTAGACTTGAGAATTAACAGAATTCCAGAAACAATTAAAGAATGTATTTCCAGTTTCTACGTAAACAAGTCACTGTTTTCAGTACATCAAATTCTTAGTATTTAGCCAGAGGTGAAGAGAGGTGAAGAGGCTGTACTCACGTAGTTTTGCCATATGCCTTTCCTATCTCGCTCGAGACAGTATCACTCAACTTGGTACAGAAACTGGCTACAAATGCAAGTTCCCACAGGCGAGTAAATGCCTCCCCACCAACACCATTAATTGATAAGAATGCACAAACACAACCGGCTGCACTGGAGCCTATCACACTTCCAGGTCCTCTCCTTCCTTTCCTCTTCTCTGCAACCCCTTGAGCCTCTTTCTGAGCCATTTTCACCTTAGTCGCAGCTGTGCCCTGTTTGGTTTAACTTATTAGTCCAAGAATCCTAACATTTTTTTTATCAGAATCATCAACCTAAGCAGGACAGCATATGCCAATAATATCCATCATTATTTCCACTCGAAAGACATCCCAAAGATTATCTATGTTGAAGTGTGTGACTCTCATCTCAAGTATTAAGTTGTTGGAGAGAGCACACATTTATTATATTCTCAACAGGCCCCCTCACGTGTGGGCCTGATTCTTTTCTTTTTTCATGAGCCAAACACGTGGAAAATCTTTTTTGATAATGGGTGACAGTTAGATTAGATCCCAGTATGTCTGCACTGATACCACATTCACAAATGGATCTTGGATCTAACTCATCCCCACAAGCTAGCTCAAGAGGGAGGACGCCTGCCAAAGCTATATAAATTATAAGGAGTCCAAGAATCTCATTTCTCACAGATGTCGTATATTTCTCTTCAACAACCCCTTCACGCCCAACCCTTTTCCGGACTGGAGTGTGTACATTCATGAGTTAGCTTTTGAAGTTGAGTTAGACTCAAGATCCATTTCTTTGACATGATATTAGAGCTAATCCCATCGAATGTGCCCCCCACACCAATCGAGGGGGGATCACCCTGCGGTCCATGAATGTACATGTTCTACTTCAGAAAATGGTCTTGGCATTGGGAGGTTGAAGAGAAATATAGTACATAGCTGAGGGATGAGTTATATGATTTGGTCAATCCTACTCCCTTTAAGCTAGCTTGTGGGGTGTGAGACCTAATTCGACAATCTAGATCGGTTAATATCAATACATTTTCATGTTTGCTAATAAGGTTCCACTAACCAAACAAAGAAAGAGGGATTTGCAAGCAAGCATTCATGATTAAGTATTCTACTTCATTTTCCCATTGATCTAAAATATACATAAGCATAATTTATACAAAGTAGAATCCTCAAAATAACACTTACACTAACAAAGTTCAAATTTTTACTTACAATAACAAAATATGTGGCAACAAGAAGAAACCCAGAAGACCCAAAAGCTCTCCAAGTAAGAGTACCAAGCAAGAAAGCAGCCCCAATACCAGAAAGTGACAAACCAGAGACTAAAAGTGGAGAACCCAAAGTAAAGATGATGATATTACTCAGCAAAGCAGATTGCCACGTGGGTGGTGAAGATTGAACCAATTGAATTGCTATTTCGACAATTCCAAGATCAGACATTGATGCTTGTACTTTCATTGATGATCTTTGATGATGTCTAGGGTTTAGAGTTGACAAATGACGAAATTGGTCAAATGGGGTTTGGAGATTTGAGGTTAAAAATGAAAGCTTTGGTCTTTGAAAATGGAGAAGTAATGGAAGTCTTGGCATTGAAAGAGTTGAAAAAGCCATTTTTTAAAGTTTTAGAGCTTCTCACGTAAGACTCCGGAAGCCGTGGAGTCCTCAATAAACCGTGAGTCGCTGGAACCGGAACTAAGGTTCTTTGTTGGGGTAATTTGCACATTAGATCCTTGTATTTAGAATGTGTGTCATTTGTAAGCCCCGTCATTTTCAAAATGTTACACAAGATGCGAATTCCAAATTTTAAGTTTGTTAGTTCTTATAAGAAACTTTAAGCTTATATATTTGCTTTTTCACACTAAATTAGTTGTAAATACCTAACAATCCTCCCTCCCAATACTTGTCTCATGCATAATGTTGCTCTTGGAAATCAAACCCAAAATTGAATGTTGCTCTTGGGAATCGAAATTATGATCTTAGCTCTGATACCACTTGTTATGATCAAACACTTACTATCATGTCAAAAGTTTTAGTTAATAGCGAATGCACAACTTTATTTCTAAACTAAGTCCACCAAATAAGTGTCATGTTCTAGCATGATTCCAATCGGGGCCACCCAGCACCTCATGGGCCTTGCCATAGACAAGATATTGGCATTACCCAGCAATTTCATATATTAATATTTGAGAACTCTTCTTGAGTTTTGGTGCTTGAAGATGAGATCTTTGAGTAAAGTAAGATACGTATGAGCCTTATAACAAAGTGCTCATTAAAGACTAATAAGCAAATAAGAATTGCCTCATTTTTTTTATACGAATTTGAATTCTTTTTTTGAAAATATAGTTAATAATTTAAAATATTTTTAAAAAATTTACAATCAGAAAAATTAATTATTTTTTGATCAAATAATAACTACTTAAGATATATAATTAAAACAAAAGAAATAATATATCAGTAAGTTTTAAATTGTCTACATCCAATATCTAAATTCACACCAACGTTAATTTATACTTTGAATCAAGCATAGTAAAATAGAAGGATTATTTTTAATTTTTTTTGAATATTTTACCCATAATATATAACAATATAAATAACCCCCTGCTATCTTTTTTCTCTTATCCACTACATACCATTGCAGCCATTTTCCATGGCTGTGCAATGCTCTTCTTCTTCTGTAATATTTGCCTCACATTCACCAGCAAAAACCTTCTCTTCCTCTCAAAATAAGACCCTTTTCTTGGGTTTCTCCATCTCTTCAAAGCCCTCCATTGTTGTTGCTAAGACCCATCGAGCTACTCAAATTTGTTGTCAAGAAAAGACAACACTTGTTCCTCTGGAACAAAGATGGATGTTTGAAGAGTCTGAAATTAATGGCCCTGTAAGTATTTTACAACTTTTCTTTTATCTTTTTGTTGATTACTTGTCTTGATTTTGTCATTGTTGCTCTGGGTTTTTTGGGGTTATTGTGGAAATTGAGGATTTTATAGACTACCCTTTTCTCTTCTGTACTTAAGTTTAGTCATTTAAGGTGTAAAAGACTTGAACTTTAGTCTTAATTTGATATGCATTTGGACTTTAAGGCTCAGGGTTGTTTTGAGATCTATTTAGTTTTGGGGAGAATTTGCTATGTTTGTAATTAAGAAGAGAAGTATAGGTCAGAGTTTAAATTTGAAACCTAGATAGCTGGCACATATACAACATACTCAATATAGTCTGACAAGTGGGGTCTGAGGAGGTAGTGTGTATGCTTCATTACACCTTGTGAAATTAGGGAGTTTATTTCTGAAGGACCCTCGGCCGAAAAGGAAATAAAGTAGTGAAGAAACCATGTTGATAATAATGGAGAAAAGAACAGTAGCAATAACAAGTAATATGATAACCTAAGCAAAAGGTAATAGAAACAACACGTGATAAAAAGTCAAAGAATAAGATAGTAGGAGAGTAATACTAATACTACTGATGGGGAAAACTAGACAAGGCTTGACTACTACTGATAAGGTAGCTGACATATATACCTGCTTTGAATTCATTGAGAATCAAGAATTGCGCTCAGCTTCCAGTTAGAGGTACTTATTCTGGGATATTCGGGTTATTGTGAAAATTGATAATTTTATAGACTATCCTTTTTTCTTCTTGAGTCATAGGAGTACTTAGTTTTCCACATTAAAAGTGTAAAAGATGTCAACTCTCCACATTGAAAGAGTAAAAGATGTCAACTTTCATCTTAATTTGGTATGATTTGGACTTTGCTCAGGGTTGTTTTGAGCAAGATGTTATCTATTTAGTTTTGGGGCGAATTTGCTAAGTTTGCGATTAAGAAGAGATTTATAGGTCAGATTGAAACCTATGTAGTTGACACATATACCCTGCTTTTAAGTTCAATTGAGAATCAAGAATTGAGCTCAGCTTCCAGTTAGATAATTTTATAGACTATCCCTTTTCTTCTTGGTTCATAGGAGTACTTTCTTTTCGACATTTAACTTGTAAAAGACTTCGGCTTTCTTCTTAGTTTGGTGTTCAGTTAGACTTTGCTTGGGGTTGTTTTGAGTAAGTTGTTATATCTGTATTTTTTGGGCAGAGTTTGCTATGTTTGTGATTTAGAGGAGAACTATAGGTGAGAGTTGAAACCTAGGTTGTTGGCACAAATACCATGCTTTAAGTTCATTGAGAATCACGAATTGGGCTAAGCTTCCAGTTAGTTGTTTTAGAGGTACTTTTTCTGTTGGTCAGAACCTTACAGTTGATATCTTTGAGTACTTCTTATTCTACCTCGGCGTTTATTTCTTCTCTTGTCCACAATATACTACTTGATGTGGAAAGCAGTAGAATACAGAACTACCACAAAATCTGCTGCCCCGTTTCTTCTTTAATCCCGACTACCTATGCTAGCTTCTGTTGATAATGCCTCAATGGTTCTTCTGATACTTGAAACACAAGATGGCAAGGGCCATATCAAACTAATGTAGAGCAATTATCACCGACTCGTGGCAATTAAAAGCTCAGGCAGCATTAAAAGGAAAACAAAAGGGGGAAAGGCTGTGGGGCAGTGCTTTTGAGAAGTGAACTTAACAAAGAACATATTTTCTTGCTTTAATTATGCTTCAGTGGTTCGACGTATCTTTTGATCTTAATGAGTGCATAGAAGAGTTTGTATTTGATGGATGTCATTGTGTTTTTCCTGCATCCAGGACATTTGGAATGAAACATGGTATCCCAAGGGTGCAGACCATGTGAACACAGACAAACCTTGGTACATTGTTGATGCCACCGATAAAATTCTTGGAAGATTGGCATCAACTATAGCAATACATATCAGAGGGAAGAATCTGGCAACGTACACTCCAAGTGTGGATATGGGTGCATTTGTAATAGTGGTATGTTCCTGTGCTAAATCCTTTTTCATTTCTCTGCATTGTGATTAGAAAGAAGAAGAGACAACCGGACAAGTTCTACTTTTCGTATTAGGACTTTCTGGTTCTATTAAGGCCTCTCTTTGATTCTTAAAAGAATATAAGACATGCAGTCTTAAAAGACTTTGATAGTTGGTAATAGGCCATGAAAATATGATGTTGGAATTGGCCTTTTTTCCCTTTTACATTATCATGATAAGTGGCGAATCCACCATAACTTTACGCTTGTACATGCATTCTCTGAAGGTTTCTTCATTTTGCAATGTTCTTCCTTTTTCATAATTGTTCAAGTGGCAATATCTATTCTCTTCTAGTTCCCCCAGCTTATATAGAATATTTAAGTATAAGTTTTTGAATCTATATAGGTCTGGTTTAAGAAATTTGGAAGTGCTTTTGTTCTCTTTTAATTTTCTATTCATGCAAACCTTAAGATTTCTCTCCTTTGGAACCATTTTTTTTATAATAAAAAAACGGCAACAGGTCCCTTCGAGGATATCCGATAAAAAAAATTCAAGATATCCATACAGTATGATATTGATTTTAAGGTGTGTGCCACCAATCTTTTGACATGCAGATCACTCTGCTTCTATAGGTTTATTAAGAATGGAATGTGATTTCTGTTTAGAGGTCCACCGCTCTCCATCCTTTCTCTTTTCCTCCTATCTGAATATTGTTGATTCCTATATAGTTTTGCATTATGCATATTTTATGTTCAACTATGTTGAGATCTCTTTGTGTGTAAGAACCTTGATGATGCTCGTTTCCAAACTATCTGCTAATGCACGGCTGCTTTAGTGTCTGAGCAATTGTCTTTGTAATTGAACATCAAAAGGTTAATGCTGAAAAGGTTGCTGTATCTGGGAAGAAGAGAAACCAAAAGCTTTACAGGAGGCACTCAGGAAGACCTGGTGGGATGACAGTAGAGACTTTTGATCAACTTCAACAGAGAATTCCAGAAAGAATCCTTGAGCATGCTATCCGTGGCATGCTCCCGAAAGGGAGGGTAAGTCTGTGTTACCTTTTGTAGAGATTCCATTCACTCGATGACCTATAGTGATGTTTCTCAGCTGTGTCAATTAAACCAAGGAGATATTGGACAGTGTCCTTATCATGTTGGACTAGGAGTATCAGAGTTTGGGACTCCCATACTAAAATTTCATTTCCTCTAGCATTTCAACAACATACAAAGCTGTTTCTGATAGACTCTCGGCTTAAAAGGGAGGTTATTCATAATCGCACAGACTTTACCCATACCACTCCTTCGAAGGGAAGGAAAAATCCTTTTTTTGTTTGATAAGAGAGTTGAGAAAGAATATTGATGAGAGGAAAACAGAACTCTCTTCTATTTTCTTTTCATGTACCAGTTCTAAATTGTTTCACATTTCTGTTTGTGCAGCTTGGTAGACAATTGTTTAACCATCTTAAGGTGTATGAGGGTCCAGATCATCCTCATGACGCGCAGAAGCCAATCGAGTTGCCTATACGAGACAAGAGAATACAAAAGCAACGGTGAACTCCAGTTTCCATGAAATGCCATTGAGAGATCAGCCTGCAGCTTCTCATTTCCCATTTCCAGCTGTTTTTTGTTGTCCAGTACAAATTTATTTGATTCCAGAGCTCTTGTTTGTGTAGGTTTGTTAAGCAAATGAGCATTCATCTTTTGGTTTCTGTTTTGTATGCGAAATTCGCAATATTTTGACCTTCGTTTATAGTTTGGTCTAACTATACCCTTAATGTCTCTTCTTTTATTTTTGGTTTCCCATTCATTGTTCGGAGCCCGTATTTGAGCCCCAATAAATCCAGACATGCACTGCAGGGTCCATTCAGAGACTCTCCCTACAAGATTTTTTTCATATTCAAGGCTCGAACCTCCTTACCGTTACTTAGTTGCTCTACATATGCCATTATTTCACAAATGACGTCAGCTGGTATATTAGAAGACTAATTAGACTTGTTAGTGTAATTAGTGGCGGAGCCAGAACTTTGACTAAGGGGTGTCAAAATATAAAGAAGTAAAATCGGTAGAATTCAAGCAGTGTCAATATGATATATATATAAAATATTTTTACTCTAGCTACACAGTGTAATTTTTCGACGAATGGTGTCGACCCCGCAACTTCATGTGGCTCCGCCACTGAGTGTAATCCCCCACCCCACGACCAATCAGGTAATATCATGTTTGGTAATTGGTTAGGACTTTGTATAAAATTAAAAGAAAAAAGATAAAGTGACATATGAAGTTATTTCGAATTTTCAAAAGATCATCTAAAATTTATGAGAGTCTTATTACCCCATGAAATCACTTTCAAATCACAATAAATAAAACACTTTTGATTCATCTTAACATTTGTGTTCACACATTTGATGGGGCATGGAGGAGTAAAAATGCACCCCAAACCAATGTAAAAATGTCACGTGATACTGTCAATTTGAATTTTCTTTTTCATTAAGAGACACACTTCTCATTTTTTTCAAAACCTCCATTCATAGATGTTGAAAAGCTTTCCCATCTACAACCATAAAAAAAAATGTCCATCCTGAACAAATTTTTCTTCTAGCTTTACTAAATTCATTTTTTTTTAATTTTATTTTTAGAAGTTATGTAATCAACTAATTTACAAATTTTGCAAGTGAAATTAAATAGGTGAAAAAAACATTCAAACTCAGATAAGTCCTAAGCTAACACTACATACACATAAATAATACATAGCCAAGAAGAAAATAACAACAAATCTTACATAGATGATTTTTCAAAAAAATACTACTATATAAAAAGATTTTTTAAACCAAAATTTGCATTCAAATCAAGAAGTCATTAACATGTGGGCCTTCACTTCTTCGTTTTGACTCCATTATATAAGAAATTATCACCGCAAAATAAATTTGTTTTGACTATTGAAATACTTTAATGTTTTAATCATAAAAGAGAGAACATAAAGTGAAAATCTGAAAGGGGTTTAGGGTTAAATGGAGCAGGTCAGGATTAAAATGTGAATGAGTCAGAATTTTCTATGATTTTTACTAAATGGGTTGGGAAAAAATGGGGGTGAGACACACTCATGCATATAGAATACAAGCTGTGTAAAAATTGTGTATGTATTGTGATTTGAAATGTTTTGTGGGGTAGTAAAACGCCTGCAAAGTTAAGGTGTGTCTTTTTGAAAATTCAAGATAACTTTAGGTATTAATTTATGTCTTTTTTTAAAAATTAATAAGTATTTTATTCAAGATAAATGATAGAATGACTAATATATAAATAATTAAATTATGTCATAATTATTCCTATCATAAAATAATACATAAATTTTCTCATAACTAATTCTTATATTATTAATAGCTACGTAACTCTACTTAATAAACTACCCAACAACTCTTTAAGGTAAAATTATTGTCAAAGGTTTAACGACAAGGGGTTAGGTACATAAGTGGAGAAAAATGTTTTCTATCTAACCAAGTTTGATTGCTCTAATTGCAAACTGAAAGATCCATTTTTTTTAATCATTCAATGTTTGATACTTGTATTAGAGTTCGATTATTCTGAATTCGTGTCACATAAGGCATTATTCAGAAGAAAACGCGCTATATCACAATATTTCCATATTCAAGACTCAAACCCGAGATCTCTGATTAAAATTTTTTTCGATTATACTTGAGGGTCATGTTTTTTGTCATCAATTCATGCTTATTAGAGTTTTTTTCCCTTTAAACTATTGAATAGTATAAGTTCAACACTCTGTTTTAAAGTGAAAAGACAGCACAAATATGAAATTGACAAGTCTATTGCGATCCACTCAAAAAACAATAATTGAAACGATAGAGGAACACAGGAGGAAAGATAAATAAAAATAATTCACAATTTATAAGATAAAGTCTTAATAATTCGAGACTTTACTAAACTTTGACATCTTATGTCGAATGTTCACTCCTTAAATGATTTCTCCAAAAGGGTACGTTACATTCAGTGTCACATGAGCATTTTCTGTTCATATGATATTCTTTTTAATATTTAAACGTCTCTTTTATGTTATAAAATTCATTATTTTTTAAATCATTTTTTGTGACAAATTTGTTAAAGAATCTGTTTGAAATTGCATTATTTAGGCCATTAAAAAAAGTTAGTCTAAAAAAAAGAAATACACAATTAATTTTTTTTATTATTTTGGCTAAAATTGTTTATGTGGTTAAAGATGATGGAATTTATTATTTTGGCTAAAACAATTTATGTATTTAAAGATATTTGGATCGAAAAAGAAGAAATACACCATTGAAACAAATAACATGTTGCACCTAAATATGAAATACAAAAATTTAAAGTTGGAATAAAATATGTGTGATATATTTATTAAGAAGAAGTAAGAAGTCACACAATTTGGAACAAATAAACCATTTTACGTATATGATTATCATTATGTCGCAATTAAAAATCTAAAAGTACTCCACTTAAAAACTGTTACTATTTGTATTTCTTTCACTTTCACATGCTTAAAAGAAAGTGTATTCACACTCAGACATGTCAACGTTCACATGGTAAAAGTTTTAAAATTATCAAGTTCAAAAAGAAAATTAGAATGAACAATAATTTAAATATGTACCGAACAAAAAAGTGTCAAACTTTTTTTTTAAAAAAAAAAAACTATGCCTACAATAAACTCATCAACTTGGATTGTAGCATTGCAAGATCAAAATCCCCTCTTGTATTCACCTGCACATAAATAAGTTCCAAATATATATGTTCAGTACTTTCACTATACATAAAATCAACCTTGTTTTTAATTTAATTTATGCAACATAGTTTATTTTAAGATTAAATTTAATAATAAAAAAATTTAAACCTTTTTTGTGTGGTCTCACAAATATCATAAGATTTATGTATCTATAAAATTTTGAAATTTATGACCATAAACCTGCAACAACATTATGTATCTACAAAGGTTTATTCACCCGAGGAAAAATGCGTAGTCTAAAATTTATTATTTTATAATATAAAAATATGTCATTACTTTTAAATAAACTAATAAAAAGATAGTATCATTCAAACTGAAATAGAAGAAGTAATATTTGGGTATGTAAAACTTTTACCCTAATAAATTATTTATATATTTGCAGTAATAAATAATCTGCCTTATTTTTGGTGCGTATAGGTTAAACAATGTCTAGTCGTTTGATTCTCTCTCTTATGTTTAGTGCGTATAGGTCAAACAATGAGTATATATTTATGGCAATACCCACCCACCCCCCATATTTCTTGATTAAACATCAAATTAGTTAAACTACTAATTATCGTTCCACAAAATTAATATTGTTGAGATTTTATTCCCTCGCTTGATTTGAGTTGATCGAGCTGGTTTTTGTTACTTAATTTCTCTTTCGAAAAGAAAAAAAAATGTATACGCAGAGTTAAAAATTGAGTAAAGAGAAGATTAGGTAACTTACTTACCTTAGATTGAATAATGTGATGAAGACTTTGATCAACTATTGAGGAAACACAACTATTAACCATAAGTCCTTCTTTCATAAGAACTTTAAGAACTTTTGATAGAGAAAGCCCTCCCTTTATTGAAATTTCAACTCCTCCATTGCATAATTTCACTATTATTTTATCTTCATCATCATCACTATAAATAATATTTTTCAATTTTTCTTTTTTTCTTTCCAAGTCCTCTATGTTCTCCTTCAAGTCTTTTACATAATCCACAATCTCTTCTAGATGATCAGATATAGCTCTCTTTCCCTATATCATCATAAAAAAAAATTAGATTTATACTATAAGGTTTACCATAAAACCTAATTCTTGAAATGAGAATTGGCTAAGACTTCGCATCACTTAGAGACTCTAATAATATATCCTCTAGCTTATATGTAAAATTGAATATCTGGAACGTGAATAATATAACATGAGACTCACCATCAGGTAAATAAAGAACTGAGATAGATCAGTTAACCTAGCTATGATATCATGGTAAGAAATGGACCACAAGCCTAACTTAATCCAAAAAAATTATACACGTACATTTACAACAATATGGTTCGACTATATATTAATCCATTTTTGACTAGGAACATCATAATTATAACACATTTACTATGATGTAGATCTGAATCCATTTGGTACGAATGAAAACAATTTTTTAGGATTTTTTTTATAAAAAAATATAAGCTAGTACATCGTAAATCTGACATTTTATTATTGCTAAATATATATTTTTTCGTGAAAAATATCTTTCTTCATACCAAACTAACCACTCGTCTAAATGTAAATATTGTTGTTATACATACCATAAGATACTTGGAAGGAATAAGAAGGCGCAAACGTTGGTAAAGCTTAGCCATATCGCGCCTTCTTTGTTTTTCAACATCTTTGCGTATGATTTTCTTCTTCTCTTTCTCTTTAGGGGGATCTTGAATTCGATCATCGTCAATAATAGTAGTGGTGATAATTGACTTCTTTTCATCATTAGAGTTTTGTGTTTGTAATGAAATAATTGATGAATCTTGTTTTTGATGAAAAGTACTAGTAGAACAAGGAGAAGGAGGAGGAGAAGAAAAAAAGTCCAATAATTCATCTAATTGGCCAAAGTCAAATTCCAAATCATCCATTATTCTTTTCTTATGATCAAGGTGACTTCTTTTTTATTTGTGCTTATTGGTGTTTTATTTATAATCGGATGAACTAACTGAGATTTTCATGATAAGAGGGGATTGTGGGGGGTTTGGGGTGGGGTGTCCTAAATCGCTGACTTAAGATTGTGAGTTTGAATTAGTACGAAAGTAAATAAAAGATAAGAAGCTCATAGAAAAGGATAAAAGAAAAGAAAATCAAGATTTTCATAAATCTCTTGAATTTCAAAGGTTGTATTAAAAGGAATAATGGAGGAGGATTATAAGGTGGGAAATTTAAGTAGCGAGTATTTAAGTAGCCAACTCGCTGAACTATTAAAATTTTCTTAAAGAATATCATATTTCTATATTAGAAAGAATTTAACTTTTAAATTTTCTTTAGTGAAATGATTTATAGCCACATAAATTTGTAAGATTTATGAACCATATATAATGTAAGGAAATGATTTATAGCCCATGTACTTGGTTCCGTTTGTCAATGAGTAAATTGCATCTTTTTAAAAAAATATATATTTATTTTTAAATATTTAATTTCTGATGTGTGTCATTAAAATAATAATAATAATAATAATAATAATAATAATAATAAAACGAGTATAATACATGCACACACATCGGATAAATATTTGTTCCATTTGGTTCAGTTGACAAAGTCATAAGTACAAGGATCCTACTTATAAACAGAGCCAAGTACAAGGGTCTTCCATGTCATTCCGCCAACAATAATTCATAAACAAGATATGTGAATAAAATAAGACACCATATTTATAAATCACACTTCATGTTTCTTTTATAAATAAATATTTGTAATTACTTTAAAATACACATAATTTTATAAAGATCCACTAGTCAACAATAATTATTCTTTAGTATAATCCTTTCACATGGTACGAACAGTCTCTTCACACTGAGCATGAGTCTTTTTTAAATATAAAATACAAATTTATGAATCAAAGTTTTACATTATTTATTTTTTCAAATCATCAATTGAAATCTCAAATCATGATTATTATTTTTTTTAGAGAATTTGAAATATATAATCATGATCCTAAATCGCATATATTAATCAATCATAATTTTCATATTACATGTCCAAACGCCTCTCCTAAAAAATCTAAATTACTACGTCAAAAATCTCATTGCAAAATAGAGAAACAGTCCTTTCTTTGTGTTGTACTGCATTGCATTGTTGAATTCATTTTTTGGTTTTGGATGTACTATAGTTTACGAGTAGAAAAATATTGCATTAATCAGATTCATATGGAAGCAATGAAATTTAAAAAGGCTGAATTAAACTTAATTTCTTTTTACTCGATTCGAATTAATTCATTTCCATATTCAATACACACAAATAAAAAAGAATACCAAACATTGAAATTTGAAAAAATCGAACAGTCGTACCACTATAATTGTCCACCCCTACTGAATGAAAGATTCTTTTCTATGATATATAAAAAAAATCAGTAGACGACATACATGAAAAAATAATTTAAGAGAGAGAAAATGCTAAAGATTCTTTTCTATGATACTCCGTATATAAAAAAATTTAGTAGACGACATACATGAAAAAATAATTTATGAAAGAGAAAATGCACAAGTTCTGAAAATAAGGTAAATTAATTTCCTCACATGTAAACCATGATCATTGCCATAATTCATTTACATATGTACACTTGAATAAGAGTCCAAAAGCTAAATGATGGAGCCTGTGGGGAAAAAAAAGTGACTAAAATAACGTGAAAAAATAAAACAATTCACAAACCTTCACTCATAATTTCATACAAAAATGACTTGTTAAAAATATTTGAAAATTTATAACCAAAAACTAACTGGTATAATACTATATGTCATATGACATGCTTCATACAGTAGACGAACTTATATAGTGCAATAATTTAACTAGTGCGCTATATAAGTTCTATATTGGGTCCTATCTACTTCCCTCATTGATTTCCACATCATTTAAAAAAAATAAAAATCATTGAGCTTCCATTAAAGTAGGTGATGAGACTACGAAAACACTATATCATTTGTTGAAAAAATTCTTTAAAATCAAAATTCTAGCTATATTCGATGCAAAGAATAAAATTTTAGGTTCGAATTGTGAATTACACGAGTATCATTTTCTTCCTGGAGTGAACCCTATAAAATTCCAATAATTAAGATTTCTGCAAATATCACAACAAGGGGAAAGTTGTAAATTAAAAAGAATCGCTGGACGTTCATATCTTGTTTTAAATTTTTAATATATTTATTTATTAAATTTTAAATAATTATGTATTTATATGACATAATTTTATTTAATATAAATATTTAATTTAAAATCAAAATCATTGAATTCAGCCATTAGCAAAATGTGACGCTATTACTCAACAGACTTTCGACATAGCATTTATAGCAGTAAGCTATAAATTCAGCTGCTATAAATTCATTCGACCAATTATACTGGCCTTTTAGAGACAAACACACAGCAACATTGTGGGCTAGTATATATAATATATATATATATATATATATATATATAAGTGTTCGTGCTAGCACAGGCCTAATATCTATTATTTTTTTGTTTTAATTTATGTGATATAAATAAAATTTAGAGAGTTAATTAAATTTTGATATGATTTAAAAATATTTTAAATGGTTAATTATTGTAAATTATAATACTTTTTACGTAATTTTGAAATAATATATGTTACTTTCCTTGTCCCAATATATGTAGCACAAATAGAATTCAAGAGTCAATATGTTGTTAATAATTGAGATTTATAATACTTTGTATGTAGTTTTCAAATTAAAATAATACATGTTACTTCTTTTGTCTCATTTTATATGACATATATAGATTAATTTTATGAATTAATCGTTTTTTTTATAAGCAATCAATTTTTTATATGAATTTTACGTTGTCAATTAGCATGATTTGTAGTATTTTTTAACGCAATTTTTAGATATATAAGAAAAATAAAAAATAAGGCAAACAAATTAAAATAGTGAAAACAAGTAGGAAAATGTATATGTAAGTGTGGAACCACATAGGTGAAGCAGGCATATCGATCGCCACCTGTGTGGTTATCCACACTTATATATATACTAGTAAAGAAAGACCGGGCGTTGCCTGAGCCCAATAGGGATAAAATTTTGTTATTTTTATATATTATGTACTGTTAAAAAATTAGTAAAGATTGTTATAATATATTTTGCTCATAAGTAAGCTAATTTAGAAATATATTTGTCTTTTTAATTTCAATTTCAAATAACAAATAAATGTAGCGATGAGATTGAAGGTAGAAATGAAACAGATCTTTCTAAATTGAAGTAAAAATAAATAGAGTACAAGTAACATAAGGGTTGTCAATAGGACAGTTCGGTGGGTTATTTTTAAATATTATATCATTTCAATTTTTCGGCTATTTTATAATGTATAACCAAAATTAAATTTTTTTAAACCATCCTAATCCTAATTTATGTCACACAAGCAGTACAAAAATTAGCCTTTTTTTGTCTTGTTGATATGTTAAGTTATTAATTATGTAATTTTTAAATAACATATGTTACTTTTTATGTTCAAGAGTTAAACCAATTTTTTTATATATCTTTTAAATATTTAAATTATTAATTATTATGATTTATAGTAATTTTTAGATCATTCTTAAATAACATATATTACTTTTTCAGTCTCATTTTATGAGGCACAATAAAATTTTGAGAGTCAACTAATTTTTATCAGCAAATAAAGATTAGCATTTACAAAAACAATATTTGAAGAATTTACGATTGCAGGTGCTAATTGAAGTGGTCCCAAATTAATTGTACTAAGTGATAAAACTGAAAATTGAAGTGGGCCCTTTAGAGAATAAATGTGGAAATCTTACCATTGTTGGTTGAATGACAATTGATAAAAATATATTTGAATACTTATTGTACGTATTACATGTATTCATGTAAATTTTCAAATCAGTCACAATATTTATTTGACAATTTTAACCTGAAAATTGGGCTTCCATTGGACCAATTTTAACCTTCTAGACGTAATTATTTGGGTGAATGTTTTTTACTCCCTCTGTTAACTTTTACTTGTCACTTATTTTCAAAAAGAATTTTTTATTTTACTTATAACTTTTAACATATCTGTAAAAGATAATTAATTTTTTTATGTTTTACCCTTAACATTAAATATTATTTTTCAAATCATTTTTTAATATCTAATACTAAACATCAAGTAATAGAAATAGTGTGGTTAGATGCTTATATCAATAACTATTTTTATTTCTCAATAAATACGTCAAGTCAAATTAAATAGTGACAAATAAAAATAAACGAAAAAAGTAATAAATAAAGTATAAAGATTTACGAAAAAATTGTATTTTAAATTTCAAATAATATGAAGTCCATTGAAAAACTTCCGCATGGCTTAGATATAAAATCACATTGATATAATATGTTCATAAGTGTTTATTTTATTATTATATACTTATTAGAAGAGTCTACAAGCAGGCTAAAGGATAGTTTTGGTATTTTTTATGTTTTGTTTTTCACCAAAAGAGTATTTTGCTTCTTGAAACTTGTACCTTTTTGTTGTTAGACGAAAAAACCCAGCCAATATTAACATATCGACCCGTATGTCCTTAGGTTGTGGGCCAACTTGCTTTATAAAGTTGGCTGAGAGGCGTCATTTCATACTAAAAAATAGCACAACTTTTTAGAAATATTTATCCTATTCAAGTAAATTATTAATACTTTTTTTATTAAGGAAAATATTAAAGGACATAATTTAAACTATAATTTTTATTATTGTCTTTTATAAAATCATAAATATAACTTTATAAGTAGTGTAATTTATCTTCTAGAAAATATGAAACTTCTATAAATGAAAGTGCAAATACGAAAAAAAATTCAAATATTCATCTTGAACTTTGAACAATTCGATTATTTTGAATAATGAAAAAAGCCTAAAAAATCACTTATTATGAAATAGAGAAAGTATTTAGTGTTTCGTTTAATTTAGTTGTCTTACTTTCCTATATATTTTGTTATATATTTTAAAATTATATAAGAATATTATTAAAAAATTTACGTAAAAAACATAAATCACAATAATTAATAATTTAAAAACCATATAAACATTTGATTGACTCTGCATTTCATTGTGCCACATGAATTGAGATCGAAAAAGTAACATATATTATTTGAAAATAGCGTAACAAATATTACAGGTTATAATATAATTAACAATTTAAAATATTCTAAAAAATACCTAACTCTGCCAATTTCATCAATATTACATAAATTAAAAAATTAAAAGTAACATATATTGGGTCCGTGCTGGCACGAGCACCATATCTTATATATTATACATTATACATTATACACGTGTGCTTCTTGGTATAACCATTGTGTTGAAGGCCATTTTTGCCATTACAGATGGAGCATTTGGATTAGTTAAACGTGTCACACTCTAAAGGCCTCAACAGTCGCAACATTACCACAACTTTTCTTTAATCTATTCTCTCCCATTATAATAAAATATAAAATAATTTTCTGTGCCACGTGTTGTGTTGACGCTCTCGGTATAAATTTGTTTTTATCTGATTTCTTAATCAACTTGTTGTCTTAAATTGTTGAATGTACCAAATCTCTTGTAATTTTGTGGTTCTAAATATATCAGGTAAAAAGAGTAGAAATAAAAAATAAATTAACAAAAAAAATAAGATAAATAAATTAATGAGTAAAGTAATAAATAGATAGAAAAACATTAAATAAGAAACAATTATAATTAAGTTATGTGACTAATTATAAATTTTGTGATAGTACAACATCATAATATACATCATAATAATTAACAATCCTAAATATTTCAATAATTATATTTAAAAATTACGATAAAAAGTATTCTTTTAAGTCTACAAATGTCATCTTTGCCATATAATTAGAGGAGGGAGATCAAAGGAACTTTCAATAATTTTATATATACAATATTAGTTAAAAGTATTATAAATCACAATAATTAATAACTAAAAATATTTTTAAAAAATTGCTATTAAAAAACATTTGATTCTCAAAATTTTACTTGTCACGTAAATTAATTGAAACAGAAAAAGTAACATAAATTGGGTCGTGCTGGCACGACGCTAGTATTATAAAGAATAAGAGTTGATTTTCATCATCATATGATATATTACATTAATTATATTTTAGGGATTATTAATTTAAATGTAAAATTTTAAACCTTTGAATTTAAGCGTTACATTCAAAATAATTAGTAATTCATTGTGAAATTGTATAGAAATATAATACCCCATCGTTTCAAATTAATTATCATTATTCACCTGAGTGTGGATTAAACAATCTTCACAACTATATTTGAATTGAATCAACTCAATAATTTATATTTAAAATATATCTAGATATTTTAAAACTATTAAAAAAATACAAATTTATAGCAATATAATGAAAAATAAATGTTAAATTGTAGGTCAAAATTTACATAATTTATTTTTGAAAAACGATCCTAACAACTAATTTGAGATAGAGAAATATTATTTCTATCTAATTAACGTACACTATCACATTTTCATTAGCAGCAAATACATTTTTTTAATCATACACACACTATCACAATTTTGTATATCCTAAAATAAATTTAAAAAATGGGTTAAAATGTTTTAACTTTGTTTATTTTATTTTTTTTAAAAAGAATTTTTAGTTATAAAGTAATTGTGAAACGGAAAAGAATTTTTTTAAAAAAGAAAAACAATATGATTCACGTTCATCTTTTTTATTGGCAATCAGAAGAATATATTAGGTGATTAATTGTGTGCAAAGATGAGACACGTGGATCCCTCATTTCAGTTGCTACTTACCTGCCACTCTGTAGAAGTCATTATTTTAGTTGTGAAATTACAAATACACCCTTGGTCGTCCTCTCTTCTCATTTGGCTGTGTGAATATTTTCAAGTGTTAAATGTTTTTCCTACTATACCGTAAATTACATGAGAAAAGTTAGAAAATACTGTCATAGATGTGCTCATAGCAGTACTTCTATTCAACCTTTATTGAACTACAACAAAGGTTTATAGATGTTTATAATTTATGTGTTCACTTCGTTTCTCTTAATTAGTTGAATTATTTGATCCGTTAAAATATTTTTTTTGCATTTAAGTAATGAAAAGAATTCTCAGTGGAACATCTAAATTAACTCATGTATTATGATAAATGCCATTTTTTTATTGTGACCTAAAAAGAATTCTCACATAATGTCAAGTTAAAATTTTAGTATTTGGGTGTGGGTGTTCGATACGGGTGTAAATCTACAAATCAAAACCTTTATGATCTAATTTTTAATATTCAGAAATATAAATCCATGTATGAATATGGGTACGGAAAATCGCCTAGATATAATTAAAGTATCTAAAAATAGGGTTATAAAACCTACATTATGAGATATTATGTGAAAAATTTGAGGAGGCTCTTGGAAGAAGAATAAAGGAAAATGAGTAACATAGAAATTTCTATATAAAAGATATTCCATTTTCTTCAATTTCACTTTACCTTTTGTATCGATTATAAATCATTAAAACTGTGCAGATTTTCTCTATCAATTTTGATAAAAATATCCAAAATTAATTGATCAAATTGGACACAAACTCTACATCCGCACCTATATCGTGTCGACATGACTCTAAATGTGAAGAGTGCCATCACCTTAGCTTAAAAGTATATAAACTGAGACTTGCTTGCGATCCTCCTAGACTTCCATTCCATAGTGACGTAATTACTGTTTTGCCCTTGACTGAAGTTGAATTTTCGAAAATGCCGGTGGTCGTCCATCACTTGGCTTTTCATATAGTAGAAATATATATATATATATATATATATATATATTCTTCGATTCATATTCTATGATATTTTTAATTTGGACCTACGTCTCAGGTAATTTATAAATTTTATTCTTTGATTATGTGAAAAATTCATTTATGTATAAGAATAAATTTAAAAGAAAAAAATTAATATCATTATAATTATGTGAAAAATATTTTTTAAAATACCTAAAATAAAGCCATAAATATCATATAATATGAATAATAAGTGATGCCCCTACCCTTGTTTAAGTTTCTGTCCCTTTGTGGACTTTCTATTTTTATTTTTTGTCTGTACTTGGTACTCCCTTTGTTTCAATTTATGTGACTTATTTTTTTTAATCAGTCTTAAAAAAATGATACAATTTTATATTAAGTAAGAATTTAGCTATAAAATGTCTATTTTACCCTTAATGAAATGATTTACAGCCACACAAATTTCTATCATTCATTTTGGACCACAAGTTTTAAAAGTCTTCATTTTTTTCTTTAACTCCGTGTCGAGTCAAACTACCTCACATAAAATGGGACGGAGGGAGTATTAGGTTTTCAAAACAAAAAAAGGTTCGATCTTTCTATGATTATTTTATACTGGCCCTGTTCAATAATAGTTGTCCACTATTGATTTGACACAACCGCTTCAGAAACAATAAAGGGAAAAGGGTTTGATATACCCCTCAACTTTACCGTTTGGAGCTGATATGCCCCTCGTTATGAAAGTGGCTCATATATACCCTTACCGTTATACAAACGGCTCACATATACCCCTACCGTTACAAAATGAGCTCACATATACCCTTAATTTAACGGAAATGAAAAAAATAGTTTTAAATCTATGTTTTTGACTTTTAAATTTTAAAAAAATCATGTAGGGGTATATATGATCCTTCTAGCGAATTTCAAGGTATATTTTAATCTTTTTTATACAAAAAAATATTTTTTGACGTCTTTGATCATCATTTTTTGAGTTTCTTATTCTTATTTTATTTTTTTCTTTCGTTCGTTAGTGTAAAGAGAAAATTTTAAAACTAATTTTTTTGTGGCTATATTATAATTTAAAACTATTTTTTTCAACTATATTGTTATTTAGTTTTTTTATTGAAAAAAAATTGGGTCATCTATAATAAAGTTTACAAGAAAATTAGTGAAACATAAATAAATTTGACCATCAAAATAATAACTTTAAATTATTCGTTAAAACAAAAAAAGTCAAAAAAATTATGTGTGAGGAGGATTAAATATACCCATATGGGATTATATATTTTTAAAATAATAATAATTAAAATATTAAATTAAAATTAATTTTTTCACTTCCGTTAGAGGAAAAGGGTATATGTGAGCCATTTGTATAGCAATAGAGATATTTATGAGCCGCTTTCATAATGAGGGGTATATCAGCTCTAAATGATAAAGTTGAGGGGTATATTAGGCCCTTTGACTTTATTAAGTTTAATGTTTTGATAATAAAAATTAGCATTTAATAGCAAGGATAAAATAGACACAAAAGTTAAATTATCTCATGATTTTCTAAATCGAACAAATATTGTTGGATAACTATTTTTAATATAGTGTATAACTATTATTAGATGAAGAAAGTAATAAGGAGACATTGATTAAAACCAAAAAGAGAAACACGAAGGGTGTATTCGATATGAAGATAATATTTTATAAATGATTAAATAGATTTTTTTAATAACGAACAATAACTTAAATGTACATCAAACGAAAAGGATATAAGTTTAGAAATTCCAAAATATTATGCCTAAAACAAACCCATCAACTTGGATCGTAGTAATGCAAGATCAATATCTCCTCTTGTGTTCACCTGCACATAAATAATTTCCAAATATATTAAGATTTCAACACACACATAAAGTCAATCCTATGATATATTCCATTCTCCTTAATAATATTTCCTCCGATTCAATTTGTTCACATTATTTTAATTTTACATAGAGTTTTAAGACCATAAAGATTTTTTAATTTTGTAATTTTAAATTAAAAATATGTAAATTAATGTACCAAAATACATTTTAACTTTATGTTCTTAAACATGCCAACTTTAAAATTTAGAATTAAAAGATTGCCAAAAAAAAAGAAAAATAGTAAAAAAATAAAATGCTATTTTTTTAATTAGTAATTGAGTTTACCTACCCCTCCATCTCAATTTAGTACTTAAAAGGTAGGACAAACAAATTAAAAAGGTTAGTAATTGATTTTAACTGCCCCTCATCTCAATTTAAACTTTTTTATGGAATTCTCCGTAATTTGACTTTTAAGACATTTTTGATTGATTTTCAATTTGAAAATCCTAATCGATGAACCAATTTTTTACTAAACACTTGTTAGAAATTAGCGATTTCTTGATAATATTAACCTCTTTATATATGTGGGAGATGTTATTGGGATTTCATTACTTTGTTTCTCTTTCGAAAGGGAAAAAAAATGTACACACATAGTTGAAAATTGAGTATAGAGAAGATTAAGTAACTAACCTTAGTTTGAATAATGTGAATAAGCCTTTGATTAATTGTGGAGGAAACACAACTATTAACAATAAGTTCTTCTTTCATAAGAACTTTAAGCACTTTTGAAATAGAAAGCCCTCCTTTTATTGAAATTTCCACTCCTTCATTGCATGATTTCACTATTATTTTATCTTCATCATCATCATTTAATTTCATAGAGGAAGAATTTGGTGCCAATTGAGAGCTACAATTAATATTTTTCATTTCTTTCAGTTTTTCTCTTTTACTTTCCAAGTCCTCTATGTCCTTCTTCAAGTCTTTTACATAATCCACTATCTCTTCTAGATGATCAGATATAGATCTCTTTCCCTGGATTATCATTAGAAGAAAATATAATTAGAACTGAACAGTTGAAACATTGGATAATATAATTATGCATGGGGTTCAATATCGCGTAAACAACGAATTGGGATGGATAAGCTAAATAGCTATGATACTATGAGAAGATATTGATCTTGAGTCTAACTCAATCTCAAAAAATTAGTTTCAGAAAAGAATTGTCTAAAGTCATATAATTAGAACTGGACGTTTGAAATATGAACAATATAACATATGCGGCCCAATATCGGATAAACAACAAATTGGAATGGATCAGCTGACTAGCTATGATACTATGAGAAGATATTGACTTTGAGTCTGACTCAATCCAAAAAAGTTAGCTTTAGGTAAGAATTGCCTAAAATCATGTAAGAAAACAAATTACTGACCATACAGTTGGACTCTAACAGTTTCTGATTTGGAACATAAAAATATAATGTATTTAACAGTTAACACAAAAGAGATCTTAATCCATTTGGCGCGTATGGTATGACTGAAAATCATCTTTTAGAAAGTTACTTTTCATAAAGAATTGATAAAAAAATGAATTTAGACCTAAGTCGACTTCAAAAAACAACTGAAATTAAAGGTGAGTCCAACTAGTCAACCCACTCTTCTCAACAATATTTGATTGTCAAAGAATATTTTCATTCATCAATCAATACAAAAAAAACTTTTTGATTTGAAATTTTTTTAATAATTTTTTTTTTATGTTTTTCTTCGTGTCAAACACACTCTAAATGGAAACAAAATGTGTTGTACTTACCATGAGATATTTGGAAGGAATAAGAAGGCGTAAACGTTGGTAAAGCTTAGCCATATCGCGCCTTCTGTGCCTTTCAACATCTCTTCGCATAACTTTCTTCTCCACCACCATCTCTTTCTCTTTAGGCAGATTTTGAACTTGATCATCAATAATATTAGTATTGGTGATCAAAATTGGGGTTTTTTTAGTCACATGATTGGTGACAATTGATTTCTTTTTAGGTACATGATGAGTACTTGTAAAAACAAGATTAGAGTTTTGTTTTTGTAATGAAAATGATGAATCTTGATTAATTTGAAGAGTAGTCGGAGGAGGAAGAGGAGGAGGAGGAGCAGAGGAAAGAAAGTTGAATAGTTGATCTAATTGGTCAAAATCAAATTCGAAATCATCCATTATTTTTTTGTTTTAGCTCAAGATGATTTTATTTTTTTTAATTTAGAATACGATGAATTATTCGAGATTTTATAAGAATGTCATAACTATTTAAGCTCTCAACGTCAATGAAAGAAACTTTATAAATTAAATATAAAACATAGTAATCAGACAATAAAATTATTGAAGATAAAAAACACAAGTTAAACCGTCAGTGAAATAAGCTAAATTTATTGATCTCACATGATCAATGTGCCATAATTCACTTACTTTTTTCACTTAGATAAATAATAATGGGAATCTAGGCATATCCCAATGCTGTTTTTGTCCATATATATTATCCTACTTTTTTATTTGTTAATTTTCAGTCCCTCAACTTATTTGATCTTTCATGTTTAACTTTTAGTTTGCCAGATTTTTGTAAATTTCTTCTAAAATTTAGTCCTTTCGGATAATTTAACTTGTCTAATATACTAAAACTTTATTTTTCATTTTATTTGTCTTGTTTACATATCCATTTTTCAATTATACCTTTATAATTAATTATTAAATAATTATATTTTATAACTTATTAGTAGTTAAATTCAGATAATTTAGTAAAATAAATATTTAACTAATACACTCTTATTCTTATAAAATGAAACATGTTTATGTGGAAAATCGTAAGGCTATAATGTAAAATTTTGTTAGAATTGAACTAACTTGAATATTACTTAATTGTATTGAATTTTACATCAAGACAATATATATATCATAAATAATACAACACACAATGGTAAATTCTAAAATAAATTCTAATCAAGAACATCTTATATAAAGCAGTATTAGGTGAAATACGATCATAACACATGTTTGTACCAAATAACTTCAAATTAATGTCACTATAAATCTCACTAGCTAAACTAAATTGAGATGTTTTAACTTTGCAAATTCAAGAAGTATCTAATCATTTTGGTACAATAGATTTACCATTTAATGAATTTGCAACTTAGCTAAATAGAATCAACTATTTTCTAACAGCTTAAATTTTTGTCTTTAATTTTATAATTTAAGTGTCTTATTTAATAGATTAATATTTATATTATTTTAGATATTATATAGGAATATACGCGCATATCCAGAGAAAATTTAGGGCACTAATTAAATTTTAGATTACTTCTAAGTAGAAGCAAAATCTTGATTAGGCAACTTGATTTTCTCCAATTTAAAGAGAGCAAAATTATAAAAACTTGAGAAAGACTCCTTCACAATTAATTCTTTAATTTGCACAAGTGTCAATTATATTATGCATGTGTGTCCATGTAAATTTTAAATTTTATTACTCTCCATCACTCCAATTAATTAATTATACGTCCTTTTAAACTTTTACAGTACCACTTAAAAAATACTTTGATATCATTAATCGAAAGAGTGCCTCTTTAAGTCTTCGTTAGACAAGATATGCCATAGCTTCAATTTATTGAAGATATGATTCTAAATAAAAATGTGTGAAGATCGAGGATCATGATAGAAGGGTAGTAGATAGACGAATATTAGTACTTTTTATGTGGGAATATATGGGAGAGATTCCTCTTCTCCATTTTTTAGTATTAATTATTATTTGGTAACCGCGTATTTTCTATTATTCTTCAATGTATATAGCTATTTGTTGCTTCCTTACTTTGTCTCTTGCTCTTTTACTATAAGGTCTATAAAAAATAACATCTACGTAGTCTCACAAAAACAAAAAGATAAGGTCAGCATATATACCTAATGAAATTATTATGTATCATGACCATTTATAAATCAAGGACAATTTTCTTCCTGTCACGTAAATGGTTTGATTCAAAAGGGGAGAATATGAAGAAGTTTAAAGTTTTGAGGTGTTGACAATAAAATAAAATAAAAATCAATAGCTCACATACGCAGCCAAATAAAATAGAGTAAAAAATAAGGTAATTGGACCACATATATGTCATTTCTGGAAAGATAAAAGTAATAATTAAAACCAAATAGTAATCAACCATGTGGCAAAATGCTCTACGACAACAACGGACCTATATAACGTAATTCTACGAGTAGAGTTTGAGGAGAGGTAAAATGTATGTATATCTATTTTTATTAAACAAAAAATTTAATTTCGATAGATCTTCAGCTCAAAAAAGTATTAGCAAAGCTAGGCAAAAAGAAAAATAACAATAATAAACTAGCAAGGTATAAAGAAAACTAGAAAGCAAATAGTAGTATAAAATGGAAGGATAAGATACACGAATATTAGGTAAAACTACTAAATAAGGTGAAAAGGAGATTGGTTATGCTAGTGAGATTTGAACTCACAAACGCTTAAAGGTTTAACTCTTTCAAGACACCTTAAATCACTAGGCTACAACACATTGTTGTGTTAAGAGTGTCCAAAATACGTTATTTAACCACTTTATATATTTATTTTACTTGTATATACGGTATAATTTTTCGACAAAGGGTGTCCAAAAGACTATGTAGCTACTCCCCTGATTCTCGCCTCTTCTCTATTATGTACTATCCTTCTACTTTAATCTTCGAATTCTATATCCTCTCTATAGGCAAGTATAGAATATGTAATTCAATTTTATGGACAAAAGTTATAGTATTAAATAGCAAGCTGTACTAATTAAATAAGATAACCTTGTCATCAGTAGATTTCCGAATCTAATGACGGGATTTAATTATGGCGTCTAATAATTAAGTTCGCATAAGGATATCATTTTTGTTTTCTTAAAATTGACGAGAATAAAATATAAATTCCTTCTGGGCCCCAGTGAATAATTCTAGAAATTAAATGTCATCCTTAAACGGGTTATACTTTAATTAATTCTTTAATTTATTTAATATTTTAATCCAAATAAGGAAATATTACATCAAACAAATGACAAAAGAATTTTTTTTTCTGAATTTACTTGATAATGCGTTGAGTAAATAATAAATATTTTCTTAAGAAACATGCAAAAATAACAAACAATACAAGTAAAATAGAGCGGGAAAAATACTACAACTTCCTTCATCCCAATATGTATGGCAACATGATTAATTGCATTTAGATCTCAAATGTTCATTTAATTTTTGTATTTATAAAATAAATATTAAAGAAGTGGTTAAATATTGTCAATTTGATTAAGAAGATGTCATATCAAGGCACATACTTAATTATTAGCACGTATATAAAATAACAAATCAAATACATAATTAAAATGTTTGGTTGGAACATCGTACATGATACCTAATCCCTTTAGAAATATATATTAAAATAAATATTTACTTTAAATACAAATATATTTTGAACATTATTTTTTATTTTGTTTTCCTAGGATGGTGACTGATGTAACATAACATAAAATTACATTACCACTTTTGGAGCTTTGTCTGTATTATTACTAACGTGGTAATCCAAATCCAAGAGTCGGAAATATCATAAATCAAAAATATTTGAAAATCATATATGCTTTTATTCATTTAATTAATAATATAATGATATGCTAATCTAATTAAGGTCTATGAGGCTATGGCCTATGAGGCAATGCTAATCATTCATCTAATTATCATAATTTACTCTTAAAAAAAGAAGCCTAATGTATACTTCCATTAATTAGGTTAGTCGAATTGTCGTAAGTGGCATCGCTTAACATAAATGATTACCAACTAATTTCATATACTCTCTCCGTCCCATTTTATGTGAGGTAGTTTGACTCGGCACGAAGTTTAAGAAAAAAATGAAGACTTTTAAAACTTGTGATCCAAAATGAATGATAGAAATTTGTGTGACCATAAATCATTTCATTAGGGGTAAAATAGATATTTTATAGTTAAATTGTTATTTAATATAGAAATGTGTCATTTTTTTTACTGACTAGAAAGAAAAGTAAGTCACATAAATTGGGACGGAGGGAGTAATTGTTTTGCTAATCATTGTAAAAACTGTTGTACTAATTACTATCAGGCACATTTGTTTGGTATAAAGACAACAATTAAAATGGTGTTCACGTTTCACTAATTTAGTATATTCATCTAAAGCTTTAATTTATCGATAAATATATTAGATACTCAAAATATAATTTATTTGAATTGAAATCATAGATATATAATAAAGTATTCTTATTAAACACTCCGGCTTGATGTACTTCTTTAAGAAATAGAACTTTCACTTCTCATGTTCACGACCATGATGATCATGTCACTTCAAATATAGCTATAGATAACAACTACTCAAAATAAATTGAATAAGTAGCTAGGAAATTGAGGTAATTAACTACTTCATTGTGTAAAAATTACTCTCTTTGATCTAAAATAATTTATTTTAAATTATTATTATTATTATTTTTGGAGCGTGACATATTTTTTAAGAAAGTTGGTAATGAATTAAAAAGAAGTTGCAATTTTGGAAGAAAATACACAATACGTACTTCCTTGAATTCGGAAAAAAATATTTATTTTTTATTTTGGACCATAAAAAAATATTACAAATTTATTTATTTTGGATGAAAGGGAGTATCAGACATGCCGAGTGTATATAATTAGTGTCTAGTGAAATATATCACTCAGAAAATTTGTATATAAATAATTACTAGGTAGACAACAAACATTTCATTTAAAACTACCTTGTTCTAAATCAAGAAGTTTATGTACGTACAAATATATATTAAATATTTATTGATTTGTGTAAATATTGTTAAGAACATTTCCATTATTATTTTTACCATTCCACTTGAGTTTCTGTCTCTTTAACCTCTATCAGACTTTTCTCTTATTTGCCGATTGAAGAAAATTTTAGTTTATATCACTTCAAGTACGATCCTTTTTATTTTATTAATCAATTAAGTGCGATGCAAACGAGCAAAAAATACAGTGCGCTATGCAATCTCTTTCACACAATTATTATTCTCTTACTTCTTTTTTTCGAGTCGAAGTTTGCTGATTACTAGAAATATTGTGTAAAAGTAAAACAAAACTTGTGTTAAGCAAATAGAATAAAATTTTGAGGTAGCTAGCTATAATCATAATAATTTCAAAACAAAAAAAACAAAAAGCAAAACAAGAATTGGAGTATTATACACCTTTATATTTTTATCATATAGTATTTGATGATTTGGTTTGTTGGTTAAGAAGAAGAGCATAAAAGAGTTGATTCCAAGTATCAGGCACACCAGCAAGACACCAATGACTACAATCATTACCTTTTTTGATCTTTGTGCCATTATTATTATTCATACCATAAATTGAAGGGTGTCCATCTTTTCTTAGTTGAGAAAGTAATGTAATGTCAAGTAATGTCACTGGTTTTGACATATTGCTTAAAATTTCTTTCACAATTGTTGTTGCTGCCATTGGTCCACCAGGATACACTGAGCCACTAATGGGTTGTGTCTCTCCATTGCAATTGCTACTTGGCTTGCTAGCATTCCATTCTTGCCCACTGATTTAATAAATTTGAACGAGTTAAAATGAGCTGAGTTAATGAAATATATATCAAATCATAATCAAAGTTAGTTAGGTTGTGATGAGTAAAGTCAATATGGGTTAAATAATTAATGGATCATGACCTAATCTGTTCAACTCTTACTAAATCTTTAAAATAAAAATAAAAAGTAATGTATAAATCAAACTCTCTCTGTTCTTATTTATATGTCATCCTTATTGAAAGTATATGGTTATTAATATTTGTCATTTCATAAAATCAATGCGTAAATGAGATTATTCTTTCTATTTTACCCTTGTAAGTTATTAGCCTTGAAAATATACATTGAGCAACATAGAAAAATTAAGTAAATAATTCATGTTTATTGGTTAAATTAATTAACCAAAATAACTTAATTCATATTTATTGATTGAAAACTTGAATTAAAAAAAAAACATTAAATAAGGTAGAATAGTAAATTTACTTAGTTTTTTAATACATGTAAAATTTAAAATATTGACATATAAATAAAAACGGAGGGAGTACGTAGTACCTGTAATGTGTAGGAGAAATGCCTTGAAAGAATACTCTTGTTTTGGTTGGATCAATATTTGATTCTACCCAATTGGACCAAGTTTTAAGTCCCTCCTTAAAGGCCACTAAACGATCCATGTCTTTATATATTTGATCTCCTTTTTGTATAAAATCCCATCTGAAAAAATACATAATTTCATCATTTTGAGATGTTAAAAAATAATGTTTTGGACTAAATTAGAGGCACACTTGGTTAGTGAAGAAAATATATAAAGAAAAGAGAAAACTAATGATATATGTATATCAAAACCTTGCACAAGAATTTAGAGGTACTCAAATGAAAAAGATTGGATCTTGAATTTGAACTTAAAGGGCTTCAGCTTCATAATTTTATCATTTCCGTCTAATTTACTAGTTTCAAAATCTATTATTTGTACATATTTAGTAAAAAAAATCAACATATATATATACATAATCTAAGTAAAAATTTATTAATTCAGATGAATCTATATCTAATATATTGGATACGCCCTACGATGAAACAAAGTAGGTTGAGTAAATAAATAGACGTGTTATTAATCCACTCAAATTTAAACGAGGTTAATTAAGAAAAACTTACGATTGTTGGCTTCCCTTGTGGAGCCACCAATGCCATGTATTGAAAATGAGCATGTCGAATCCTTTCCAAGCGTCGCCGTTTTGGATTGAATCAAGCTTTAGAACTCTCCCTATTTTCTCTTTAACCAAATCTACCAAAAATGCATTTCGTGATAAAATCAAAGAAACATTATAGTCCTGCCACAAATTCCCAAATATTATTATAATTATGAACAAATTATTATATGTACATTTTGTATTTGCAAAAGACTTAAATATGCAATTGAACTTAATAATTAAAACTGTGGCTTACATATAATTAGCTAGGAATTACCGATAAATTCTTGAGCTAATTTTATTTTTTCTTGTAATAAGAGCTGGGATACATATATTTAAGATCAAATATTAACGAAATGGCTCACAGATACTACTCGTAAACATGATGAGAGGAGAGAAGAGTGTTGGTAAGTAACAAAATTTTTAGATAATGTCACGTGACACAATGTGATACTAGTTAGACAAGGTGATATTTCGTTAATGGATAATGACATGTATGATCCAAATTGGTAACAACTGGGATATATTCAAAATCAACAATTAACGAAAAATACATGTGAATTAGTTCATTAAATTTGATGGCATATTTAAGCAATTTTCGTTAAACTCTACCCGAAAAACAAAATTGGAGACATCTCCTTTTCTTTGGAGTGTGTAGTTGAGCTTGGGAAAGGCCGCATGCAACATGCATGTGAGTGATTGCCATTGGTTAAGGCTCAATGAATCCCCTATGAACATTATCTTCTTCCCCTTCACCCTCTTCAAAAAATCCAATCCTTCAAATCTGTCCAAATAAATAAATAAGTAGAATTTTTAATTTAGTCAGAGACAGAACTAGAGAAAAGTCAACACCAATAGGTTGTGAGCCTACGAGTGTGGGGTTTGGCTAGACCCCTATCATGTGATATATAAATAGAAATACCTTTAAAAGATTAGAGGGGACATAGACCTTGCTACTAACGAGCAAAAGAGACTAATTAAACAATCTAAATGAAAGGAAGTAGCCTATGCAAATTCCTTTCCAGGACTACAACAATTAATTATCTAACAATAAAGTTACATTTCTCAAATCTTCTTCTAATCGTAGGGAGTATCCATTTATCGAGTTGAAATAACCCCCTAGCCTCTCTACTAGAGTTCTCGCTACAGATCTGACAAAACTTCAATATTTTTTGCCAAAATCTTATATTTGTATAATCAAAAGCATAGTCATATTTAGTTTATAGATTTAATTTCATGATACACAATTCTTTGTTTACTGAATTCTGGATGTAAAACATGTACATATTGAATGAATTTCGTAACACATACAGGGTTGAGTTAAAATTATTGAATTCTGTCGAATTCGTAATTATCACTCCTGTGGCATATATAATTAACCCTGTACTTTATTCAGAATATATAAACTCAAAATTTAGGATCGGCCTCTGACCATTAGTGCAATTAAACCACAATGAGGTATACTTAATTGATGATATCATATATACTTACTTGGGCAATTCACATGAATTAGGCTTCCATTTGTACTTAAGATAGAGTTTATCAGGTCTTCCATTTCCTTGGCAATTGAATTGTCCTTCAATAAAAGAACAAATGGATGAATTATAGAATGGATATGAATTATCATAAATCCAATTGCCCTGAAATAAATCACATGAGTTGTTTGATTTTGATCCTCTTGAGTGACTTAAATGCTTCAATAGTACTACAGCACTAGATGACTCATAATTTAGGCACAAAATAACATAGATTAAACAAATAAAACTGAAATATTTTCTAGTTTCCATTTAGGAATTAAGAGGGAAGAAGAAAAATTAAATTTGAAAAAAATTTTAAAAAAATTGAAGGATTAGTTTTGGATCAATATTGGTGATATATATATATTGTTAGGACATGATATTTTTTTGGTAGAATTTATAATTATTTTCACTTTATGTAGTGACCTTAGGTAAAGCAGAAATGTTCTTATTATTATTGCTTGATATTTACGATTTGTTTGTAGGAAGTTTCAGCAATTTATAAAATTGATACTTCGAAGCAAAGTTATATATATAGTTTCTTTATTCATCTTCACATTTGGTTATCAAGTGATATTACATGGCCCTTTATACTTATTTATAATGGCCTTATTAGCCAATAGTTCATTTGTTTTAGTTTATGTGACCTTATTTTTTTTTTAGTATATTTTAAAAAGAATAATTTAAGAAAAATTAAAAATAATTTAACTTAAACATTTCATTTTATCCTTATTAACAAGTTTGTTTAGTCACACAAATAGTGTAACATGTTTAATATTAAACCACACAAATATTATGACAAACAATATGTGTAAGGACCATAAATTTTAAAAATATGTCTTTCAATTTTAAACTCATATCGGCGTATAAGACTCTTGGAGAATGGTACGTACTATAATCTACCGCCTCGGTATATAATCAAAGAAGTTGGATAGCTAAAATTTCACCTTGTTTGCATGTATTTATTACCAATATTCAACCTTCTCGTCCCTTTACCCTATACAAGAACAACATAATGCCAATATAATCTTAGAAAGTGGAGTTTGAGAAAGGATAGAAATACACAAATTTTATTACCTCTATTTCGAAGCTAGAGAGATTATTTCTGAAGGACCCTCGATCATCCCCTTACCCTATGTATACTAAAAAGAACAATGAATGAGATAGGGTGCCAAAAAATGAGAAATTCTATGGGCTTCATGATCTTGGACTATTAGCCATAAGACTTCTAGTCCACTTCCAAAGGTTTTAATTTGCCTCATTAGGAAATTACCTTAGCAATCATCTTTTTCTTGTCAGTACAATTTTTTCCTTTCCTATTTTTGTAATATATATATATACTACTATTCTCTGTCCCTATTTCCTTATCCATTTTTGACTTGGCATATCTATTAAGTAAATAATAATTGACATAATGAGTTTACTATTTTACCCTCCTATTAATTGATAGAATTCCAAAATCAATTTACTCATTAAAGAGGTTCTATTTTTTTTCAAAAGCATTAATTCTTTAAATATATTGAGGGTGCAATAATTAAAAAAATATTGTCCTTTCATTATTTATCGAAAATGGCAAATAAAAAGAGACAAGTAGAAAATCAAAATTTAACAAGTAAAAGGGACACAAGGAGTATATGATATTCAAGGTGAAATAAAAGAATAATTGACTTGCACTTAATTCCCCCTATTTCAATTTATATATTTTAGTTCTTCTTAAGATCTATATTTTACCATGATATTCAGGGTGCAATAAAAGAACAATTGTCTTGCACTTTAACTCCCTCTGCTTCATGTTTTATTTCTTTTTAAAATCGTCATCCATTTTACCCTTAACAACATTCCTTTGTATGTATAACATAGCTAGTTTAAAATCACAACATTCAATCATTAGTTTTTTATTCAAGACTACACAAAGACTCAAAATAATAAATTCTTTTCGTTTTCTATAGTTCCATATAATCGTTCAAGTGTTTGAAGAATTACATTGTACAAAATAATATATAACAATCAAATAACAAGGTTATATAATATTTCATTCCAAGTATCAGGAACTCCTGCTAGGCACCAATGACTACAATCCATTCCTTTTCTTCCATTCATTCCATATATTGAAGGATGTCCATCTTTACGTAATAACGAAAGATTAGTCACATCAAGCAATGTCACTGCCTTTTTAATTGTTCGTAGTACATTTTTTTGCACTGTCAATGATGGTGGTAGGCCGGCCGGATACGTCGATCCGTTTAGCGGTCGTGTCTGCCCCGAGCATGATTTTATGCCTGTTTGACCCCATTCGGTACCACTGTTATTTAAAAGAGAGACGAATTTAAAATTTAAATGTCATATATAGATGGCTAGTTGTTGGGCTGCTTATTAATATTTAAGCATTGGTGGAAACTTAACTGTTTAATAGCCACCTTTTTTTAAGGTGGAAATAACATATGGACAAAATTACCTCTTACTAAAACACGAAACAACTCCATAAATATTAGTGGAAGTTTCAAACTCGAATGAATGATTCGTGAATAGTTAAAAACTCTAATAGTTCATACTCCACGAATGATTCATGGAATAATTCAAATTTTTAATAATTAAATGTGAAAAAATTGCATGGGGTTTCAAAGTACTCTGCCTGAAGTATTAAGTCTTTATCAGTTCAAATTCATTCATGAAATTCGAATTAATAAATGTTCAAACTTCAGTAAAAAAAAAATTGAATTTTTTTCGTGTTTTAACGTTGTTTTTTTCTACAAAAATTTCATTTATCCATTAAAAAGTAGCTAAACATCGAATAGTTTTGAAATACTGACTAAAGCTCGATTAGCTATCTGAAAAATAGTAATTTGCCATTTTCCCCCCTATCATTAGCAAATTAATTTGGTGTGTGTTTGCATCCTTGAGTGCGGCCTAGTGGTGAAACCTGATGTCTCAATTTCAAAACTCACATGTTGCTAGTGGGAGGTAGCAGATATTCTGTGGGATTAATCGAAGTGCACAAAAACTAATCCGAACACTACAATCATAAAAGAAAATTAAAAAAAAATTGGTATGTGTTCTTTTATTCTTACTTGTAATGTGATGGTGAAATTCCTTGAAAAAAGACCAATTGTTTTGAAGGAACAATGTTGGTGTCGATCCACTTGGCCCATGTAAGCAATGCTTTCTCAAAAGCAACCATACGATCCATATCTTTGTAATATTTGCCTCCTACTTTAATATAATCCCATCTACAAAGATTATAAAAACAAAAAAATGTGAAATCTTGACAAACCTATTATTAATAATAATAATAATAATAAGCAAATTACTAGTTATTATGTAAAAATCACGTGGACTAACGGTTGAGATATTCCTCTACGATTCCACCAATGCCAAGTGTTGAAAATGAGCATGTCAATTCCTTTCCATAATTTTCCACCTTCAATTGAGTCTAATTTTAATATTCTTCCTTTTTTTTCCATCACAACATCCACTAAATATACACTCCGATCTAACATCACTTGAACTCCAAAATCCTGAAAAAGGGTGAACTTTTATAAATTTTAGGTTTTGAGGTTACCTTAGAGGAAGAATAGAAAGAAAAGAAGTTCAAAAATCATGAAAAGGGTGAGCTTGTATAGTATGTGATAGGTTAATTATTAATTTGTCATGTTATTAATTATTTTTTGTATTTTTATCCGGTCTTTGAAATCTACTTTAAGGACCGATTAATCTAAATTCGTATTTGTCACACCCCAAACCTTGGTGGGGTGGATCAACACTTAATGCCTTAACGTGACAGAGCGGACCATCCCTACATGAATTGAATACCATGACATAAATTAAACATGAAACATAGAGAAATTGTGAGACATAGAGCATAGCTTTCATAAATAAACTTTAATTTTTAGCATAAAAATGTCACACTCTTGGGATAAAACATGATTCCTATTAGAAGCGTCTTCATTTTCGGACATCAAATACAAGATCTCTTATTAAAGTTGGAAATCATCATAGAAATTTATGTATAATTATTTTATAAGTAATATGATTATGTATATTTACTGTTTACACTTTTAGTACATAAAGCTTAAATTCGAAAAAAAGAAATACTAGAAAAACTTGTAAGTTGAGTAGGGAGTTCCATTAAATTGTGTCATTCATATCTTTCCTCGATGGCTCTAATTACTTCACTTGACCATGCTATTCCATAACGTGGAAATATGTAAGAAGCTAAAACAAATTAAATTTTTTTAAAAGAAAAGAGTGTCTTCTGTCTAACAGTTTCATTTCAATTATTGATACGTTGGTCGTTGAAGTCTTGAATTCGAATCTCACCGATAATATTGAGAAAATACTTGTCCAAGAAACATAAATGAAATCCGTTGAGATAGGAACAGTTCTAACTTCTAACAAATAATTTAAAGGCATGTGGTTCATAAATAACAAACTGATATTTTTTTATATATTGAAAAATGTAACAACTAGATAAGATATATACGTGAACCGATTGCTCATATGTCACTATGGGAAGACAACCAATAAGGGTTACTTTAAGTTCATTTTCAGTCAATTTCACATTTGAGGACCCCCCATACTTAAGAAAGAGCTAATTGTATGTTTGTATTTAGATATTAGATAAGATTCACAGTAATTAGTCCTGTCTAGACACTGCTGATTAATGAATATTTAATAGTCCAGCCAAATCCTTCACTATCACAAGAAGACTTGTAAATAAGGCGTTAAGTGGACTAATTGAATTAAATTTAAAAAGGACTGAGTTAATAAATTAAGGAAAAACTGTGGTCTAATGTCTTTGGATAATTTTGTTTATAAAATATGTATCCAGTATATATATATATATATACACACACAACATATACAATCAAATATTTATACTGTATACTTCGACCATAATTGATAAACTAGATAACTGAAATGTACATCTACTTAAGTTTCTTGGGTATACTATATATAACCTACCCAAAAATGTTACATGTGTTGTAATGGGCTAAGTCCATAAGCCAAAATAATTAATGTATTATTTTTTATTTTTTTTCTTATTATATGGAGCAAATGAATATTTAGGAAGAAAATGAAAAAGGGAATTTACCAAAAAGGTGAAAATGGAGACATCACCAAGTCTTGTTGTATTATAATTGGCTTTAGGCTGTGATGTGTAAAGAAGGCATACAAGTGACAGCCACTGATTTCTGCTAAGAGAATCTCCCACAAACATTATGCTTTTTCCTTTGAATTTCTTTAAAAATGCTCCTCCATCAAATCTGTATATAATGTATATAAATATATAGTAATATATATATATATATATATATATAAAGACAAAAAAGGTAACCATCTTTTTGAAGAATCCACTAAGAGTAGTCATCATTTCTTTAATTAAGTTGGAATTACATGAGCTTTTTAACTACTTCAATTATAGTGATATTAGACCGTGAACTTTATGTGTTTGGCGAGTGTAGACTTAGCCCAATCAGACACGTAATAAGATGTATAACTTATAGCTAAGTCGTCTATCGAGGTACAGTAGAGTATCAATATCAGATTCATTTGAACACAATACTCGATATATATAAAACTCAGGGCGAAAAGAGAAAAGTGAATTAGCCAATTACTACATGGTAAAAGGCAAAGACATTGCATAGTGGTCTTTCAAAATATGATTAACCCGGACACTTTTCTGGACTAGTCAGGTTTCACTATATTATTAACTCTTTGAAAAATTAATTCTACAGCTCACATGACCTCCATCTTCTTCTCTCTTTAATAAAATAAAAGATTCTGTTTAAGCATTTTTTAAGGAAGATTATGAAAACTTATAAGTCTGAGACCAAATTATGACGTTTGATCGATTTTAACTTATAAACACTTTATATTTATCATAAGTTAATTTGACCTGCTTAAAAACTTAGCCAAACACACGCTCTTATAAAGTTACTTTCTAAGTCTATCATATTATTAGATTTAATATGGAGGCTCACATATTGCAACTCAAAATTATTTATAGTATAAAATATCATTATATATAACGTAATTTTACATTAAAATAATTTAACACATGGAGTAACAAGCATTAGAGATAGAGGGAAATAAAGACTCCTTCTATTTTAATTTTTAAGTGTATTAATTTGATTGGACATATAATTTAAGAAATAAAATGAGTTTTTCGAATTTTATGATCTTAAATTCTCAATGTATTGTATATTCATTTTTGTGGTCTTAAACTTGTTGGAGTTGAAAAACTTACTAAACATAGAAAGAAACACTCTAATTGGAACAGATTAAAAAGGAAAGTAAAACAATTAAATCGAGACAAACAGAGTGCGTACCTTGTTAAGGAACAACCATGAGGCTTCCATCTATATTTAA
>JAJOOS010079895.1:0-60819 GCA_029582725.1 Solanum chiquidenum | reverse complement strand
TTTAAAATCAATAATTAAAGATAATTGTCCCAATAAATCATGTATGAATCAAATAATATTTTTGAATAAATTTAGTTAGGATGAAGTTTGAACTAAACTTGTAGAAGTTTGCTAGAATTTGATCTAATTAGTTAATTGAAGTAAATATAATGACTTATTTATTAATTTAAGACATATATTAAAGATTTGTAAATTATATTGTACAGTAGACTTGAGTCGAACAATTAACACCTCTAATTACACTAAGTTGGTTAAACTATTATTATGATAAAACAGGTTTGAGTCAAACATAGATTTTAAAGCACTTAATCAAGAAGAAGTTTCAATAAGACTAACTAATGAAGTTATGTTTAAGTTCGATAAAATTAGTTAATCAAAATTAATTAGATATAACCACTTATTTAATAAATGTATATTTGACATTTACAAGCACTTCTATAATACTAAATCAAATAGAACAATTAACACCTCTAGTTAGAATAGATAAATAACATTATAACACATACCAACTCGTGGTAAAAAATAATTATTAGCTATAAAATTTATCACACTAAAATATTTATGGCTATATCAATTGATCATGATAAATAATTATAGTTGTTAAGCCAATTATATTGCTACAATGTTTTAGTACTCGAAGCACAAATATTTATTTAGCTATAATAGTTTGTTTTAAACAACTTTTTTATGACTAAAGGGTTACTATTGCTACAATATATTTCAACACGTGATAAAAATTAATAATTAACTACGAAATTTTATCTTAGTAAATAATTTGTGGCTACATTATAACTTGAAGCAAAATTATTTACTTAACTACAATATTTTGTTTCAAATATTGTATTGTGTCTAAAAGATTTACTATTACTACAATAAGTTTCAACTCGTAGCAAAAATGAATAATTAGGTACAAAATTTTACCATAGAAGAAAAGACGTGACTATATCATTTAATTATTGCCATGAATTTTGATAACTTGAAGCAAAAATATTTATTTAGCTATAATATTTTATTTCAAATAATTTATTATATCTAAAATATTACTATTGCTACAATAATTTTAATAGCGTGTCAAAAATTTATGATTAGCTACAAAATGTTTACTATAGCAATAAACTTGTAGCTATTCATCCAATTTTTGCCACAATTATTAACATTGTAGCAAAAATGAGGAATTAGCTTTGTTATAAAAAAATTGTGGCTAAGAAATTTTACGAATTTATAAATAGCTATGAAGTTTAAATTTTTGTGGCTATTAATGTCTACATGCATGCCTTCTTTTGTTTGTTCTTCTGTTCAGAGTGATCTTGCTTTACTTTGGCATTTGATATTAGGCCACATGCCTTATCATTAGATGAAATCCATTGTTGATATGAATGCTCAATTACCTAAGAAATAAGACTTCATTTGTAAAGTGTGTCCTATGGTTAGACAACAAAGACTAGCATTTCCTGAAAGTTCCATCAAAACATCATTCCCTTTTCAACTCATTCACATTGATCTTTGGGGACCCTATCACACCCAAACTTACAATGGCTATAAACATTTTCCTACCACAGTGGATGATTTTTTCAGAACTACCTGGACACACTTACTGTCTACTAAGTCAAGTGCCTTTTCCCTTACCAAATCTTTCATCCTTATGGTTCAGACTCAATTTCATACTACAATTCAAACTATAAGATCTGACAATGCTTTTGAGTTGGGTTCTAGCACTGAAGCATCTTTTCTCTTTTCTTCTCTTGGCATTTTCCATCAAACATCTACTTCTCATACCCCACAACATTATGGTGTTGTGGAAAGAAAACACAAACACTTATTAGAGACTACTCGATCTCTATAATTTCAATTCAAACTTCCTATTAAATATTGGGGTGAGTGTGTTCTTACTTCGTCTTATCTTATTAACAGATTCCCTTCACCTTCGTTACAAAATAACACCCCTTATGGTCTATTATATAACACTCCTTCATCCTACTCACACCTCAAACCTTTTGGTTGTCTTAGTTTTACTGCAGTACCTAAGCCTTATAGCGATAAGTTTAAATCTAGATCCATCACTTGTGCTTTTCTTGGTTATAGCATGACCAAAAAGGCATATAGACTCCTTGATTTAGACAAGATTTTTTTTTATTTTCTAGAGATGTCGTGTTTCATGAGACCACCTTTCCTTACTCTTTTTATTCTTCTTCTCCTTCTATGTTTCCTCATCTTCCACCATATGTTTCTGATTATTTTTCTCCGTTCCTCACTGCCCGTGTTAATCTTCCTCCATCTCCTGATCCTGTTATTCCTCCTGACTATTCATTTTCTACTACTACTCTTGCTATATCCCCTACTCTTGCTCCTGTAACTTTGAGAAGGTCCTATAGGATCTCAGTACCACCTCCTCATTTGCAACACAATTATTGTTCTAGTTTTTCTACATCCAAGGCTATCTCTATTCCTACTGACACTAATTTGCATGAGCCCCAATTCTATCATCAGACTATTTCCAGTTCTGCTTGGCAGAAGGCTATGGTTAAGGAGTTTGAGTCCTTGGAGGCAAATAACACTTAGACTATTATCCCCCTGCCTCCTGGTAAGAAGGATATTTCATCTAAATGGGTGTATAAGATTAAGCAGAAGGCTGATGGTAACATTGAGGGATACAAAGCTAGACTAGTGATTAAGGGTGATACCTAACAAGAATGGGTTGACTTTACCAAAACTTTTTCCCCTATTGTTAAACTGACCACCATTAAATGTCTCTTGATTGTTGCTGTTAAGGATGGTTGGGTGGTCCATCAGTCAGATGTTAACAATGCATTTTTGCATGGGGATCTTGTAGAAGAGGTTTTTATGAAAGTACCACTTGGATTTAAAGTTCCACATCCTGATTCTGCCTCTTCTACTTTAATATGCAAGCTCAATAAATCTCTCTATGGATTACGACAGGCTTCCCAGCAATGGCATGCCAAACTTTCTTTTGCTTTGTTGTCCAAAGGTTTCCATTCTAGCAAGAATTATTATTCTTTGTTTCTTAAGTCTAAGAACTAGTCCTTCACTTGTAACACCTTAGATTCGAGAAAGGGAAAAATAGTAGTTTTCAGAAGTTCCTGGTGCCCACCAACGGAGGCCAACCACGTCACGTGGAGTGAACCACATACCATAGGTATGGTCCATGGATTGGCACCCAAATAGGCTTAGAGGACCATGAACCACGGCCTGAACCAATGGACCATTGTTAGGTCCACGGTCTGTGGATGAGGTCCATGGTTTAGGCCCACAAATCTGAGTTTCTGAAATGAATGACTAATGTGCACGACGGACCATCGGTCAAACCACGGTCCGTCGGTCTGACCCGTCATTAATGGCAGTAGTTATTTTCTTAGGGGCAGTTGGGTCTTTTTCTAATTATTTTATCCTAATACTATGTCGTTTTACCCTTTACTAAGACCCCTATATAAATATTTTAACCCCAAATTTCCCCCAATTGAAATCATTCTCTCAAATTCCTAAAAGAAGAACAAGTCTCCTCTCCAAAATATTTCTCTCTCTAGAAAGCTTGAAGAAGAAGGATTTAACCTAGGGCTTCAAGTCAAGTCTCCATTCCTCCATTAAAGATAAGAAATTGGCTTTGAGGTATGACAGTTTTCATTCATGGATTCCTCCCATTCATGGAGTTCCCAAATTCTCCTATTTTCAAAGTTAGAATTCTCCAATTGAGTTAGGGTTTTCTTCTATGTTATGGGTTCTCCTAATTGTTGATCTAGTTGATTGATTTATGATCTATGATGCATGAATTGAGTTAATCTCATGTTCTTATGATGATCCCCCATGAACCCAGTAATCCCCATGTTTTCCCAAGTAATGAGAATATAATGTGGGTTTTGGATTATGAAAGAAGATTCTATGAAATCAATTATGAATTGATAGAATTACAAGAAATAATGATGAATTTCTATGAACCCATGTCTAACTTATGTTTTCTAGGCATTGATGATTGAAAGTGAGTTTTGAAACTTAAAAGGTGAATTATGGAATTATGCATGTTCTTATGAAATCTCTGTAAATGTTTTAAGGATGCTTTGAGATTGAAGTATCAATAATGTTGCTATTGTGGTATTGTTGAAAGGATTTCTCATATACATGGCATGATTGTGAAAGGTTTTCTCACATTATAAGGGTTCTTAAGGTATAAAGGTTTTTTCACCTCAAATGAACTAATGATTAAGGAGTTATGTAAATGATGAGACAAGAGGAGAGTACCCATGCTCTCTAATTGAGGCAAGAGGCGATTACCCATGTTCTCTAATTGAGGCAAGAGGCGATTACCCATGACCTCCAATGTTAAGACAAGAGGTGATTACCCATGTTCCTTTAAGAGCTAAGATGAATATGACTAAGAACTAGTCCATCGAAGTTAAGCTTAGAACCGAGTGGACAAGTGGAGATTACCCAAGTCCCATAAACTATGTGCCAATATAGGATTGTCTAGATAGACATTAGATAGTGGATCCACAATAGCTAGAAGTTCATGGTCCTTACCGTGGCAAGTAGGACACCTCTTTTAGGTGTGGGGTAGACACTGGATTCCATGTTTCTAGCTCACATAGTCTTATATGTCGGTTAAGGATACTTCCCACAAACAAATAAAGTTATGATGAACCAAGGTTACTTCAAGAAGTATCGTAAGTATGTTTCAAGATGATATTCACTTTCATTGATCATATTTTACGACTTATGTTTTCTAACTCTCAAGATGTATGTTTTAGCTTGATCAATGCTTACTCATGAAAATGTCCCATTTTAGCATGTTTTAAATGTTTTATGCATGGCTATCATACTTGGTACATATTTTGTAATAATGCATACTCTTGCCTACATTTCCCCAAATGTAGGGTCCGACAGTCAGGGTTCTCAGTTTCGTGCCAAGATGTTGATTTGAGAGATTTTCGAGCTTTGGTGAGTCCTCATGCTTTGAGGACGGATTTTCATTGTTTTCATCTTTCTTCCTTATTTTCAGTTTTGGACATGATGTATGGGCTAGGCCCAATTTCATTCTATTGTATTAGATGGCTATTGAGACAAGTGTTTAGACTTCCGCTTTCCTTTGATAAAACTTTGGACTTGAAAATGTTGTTTTTATTTCCTTTGTTCTATTTCTTATGTTAGGAATGCTATGTGGCTTGTATGGGGCCTCACGTGGTCCTATACGGCATGTTACATCTAGCGTGTACCCCTGGGTCATGACGAACCTGGTAATCAGAGCACAAGGTTTAGAATGGTCCTAGGATGTCTCATAAGCCACGTCAAGTAGAGTCTTGTTCATGAATGTGAAATGCGCCACATATATGAATAAGTGGCTACAAGATGTTTAGGAAACTCCACTTATTCATTACTCTAAAGTCATGCGATAGAGTTTAACTCTATAAGGTATCTCTCCTAATCCTTACCCGATGTTGTACATGATATAGCTACTCGAAGAGCTTATGCTAGAAGGAATGTGGGAGAGAATGTGAATCAAGAAGCTCCTTCTCAAGCTCTGGTCGACCCTTTGGATGAGCAAGTGACTAATGTAGAGTTCAGGGCTGCTTTTCAAGTATTTGCTCACGCCGTGACAGACCAAGCCAATAGGGAGGTTGTGGTCCTTGTGACCCCAAATGTGGGTACAATGGCATCTAGAGTGAAGGACTTCACTAGAATGAATCATCTGGAGTTTCATGGTTCTAGGGTTGAGAAAGATCCTCAAGAGTTCATTGATGAGATTTACAAGGTGTTGATGATCACGGAAGTGATGCCGATGGAAAAGGCGGAGTTGGCCGCTTACCAACTTAAGGGTGTTGCTCAAATTTGGTTCAATAAATGGAAAGAAGGGAGACAGGAAGAATCAAGTCCTCTTGATTGGGAAAAGTTCAAAGTTGCTTTCCTTGATAGGTTTTTTCCCCTTGAGATGAGGGAAGCAAAGGTGCTTGAGTTCATCAACCTTCGTCAATGAAGTATGAGTGTGAAGGAATATGCTTTGAAGTTCAGTTCACAAAATTATCTCGATATGCTCCCACAATGGTTGCCGGTCCTAGGGTAAAGATGAGTAAGTTTGTTTCAGGTGTGTGCCAAATGGTTGTTAAGGAGTGTTGTACCGCCATGCTTGTTAATGACATGGACATTTCTCATCTCATCGTCATGTTCAACAGATCTAAGAAAAGAAACATAAGGAAAGATCTAGGGAGACAAAGAGGGCTAAAACTGTTGATGGTAATTTCTCTCATGCAAGGTCTGATGGACGTGGTCGTTCTAGTTTTTGACAAAGGTTTTCCGGTCAAGGTTCCTCCAATGCTCGTACTAGGTTCAACAAAGAGAGGGTGTATAACCCTAAGCCTCAAGGAGGGAATGGTAGTGGGTCCTTATTGCCTACTTGTGCTAAGTATGGAAGAAAGCATGAGGGTAAATGTCTAACGCGTTCCAATGCTTGGTTTGGTTGCGGTAAGATGGACCACAAGATAAGAGATTATCCTTCAGTTGTTTAGAATAAAGAAGATAATCGTCGAAGGGCTCAACCAAATCCTCCATCTGGTCCAAGTGGTTCGGTCACTCCCAAGCTAAACCGATTGTCATGCCGTAATTTTACTATCTTTAGAAAAATCATTTTTTGAAATGTTCTAAGTATAAGATAATTTGAGAAAAATACTTAGGAAAGAGTCGCCACTTAATTTTTTTAAGAAATTAAGAAAACTTAAAATTTTCAAAGATTTAAACAGAAAAATCATTTGACATACCAAAGAGGGTTCGGAGTTCAATTTACACTTCGAGAAGGGTTTAAGCATTCGAAGTGTCCGCTAACATGTGGTCGACCTGCGACTTGACTAAAAATAATTTTTGACTAATTCTTTGGGAAAATGATTTAACATAAAAAATAATAATTTATAATATTTGATTAACTTTGAGAAAAAAATTAAATAAATGACACTTTTTTTTTTTTTTTTTTAGAGAAAGGGACATAAAATGAGACATTTGAATTAAAATGCAAGTGATTAAGGTTTTAACAAATTAAATTTATTAGAATTTATTTGACTTATAATAATTTGAAGTAAATTAGTCGATAAACCAAGAAATCATTTTAAACTAATTAAGGACAAATGAAAGTTTTAACTAAGAAAACATATTTAACTATAAAAAAAATATACAAGAGTTGATAAAATTGAAATTTTATTAAAATCTAACATAAAGAATATAGTTCATCTTCTGGGGAATTAATAATTCTAAAATTAGAGTTAATAAACAACAAACGATGAATAATCGCAACTAAATAATTTAAGAGAAAGGGAGAGATTGAATTTGGGCCTTTCTTGGGCCAAATTCGTTGCCATTTTTGGGTTTAACCCAATTCCCGTTTTTGTATATATCATTTGTATATCGGTGTATATCGAATGTATACAACCCATTTTTATGATTTCCGAGACCTGTACGTCAACTCCAAAGACTTGTTCTTCGATTTATCAAGGTTGGCTAACTTGATAAAAGAATTTTGGGACTTTATGGCCCATCCGAAATATGAGGTGGAGAAAGATAGTGTCCAAGAGAACTCGGATTGGTGTCACATGTAAAAGAAAAAAAATCACATAAGAATTTTATTCATCCAAACTAATTAAGAAAACATATAATGGCATTTTCAAAGTAATAAATTAAAAGGTACCCTACTATATGGAAATAAGGAGGATTTGTATGTAGACAAGGCATATTTAATGATAATAAAAGACTACTTATACATTACAAATAACTCAAAAGAGAGTGTGAGATGGAAAAATACAACTAGATCAGTGAACAAGATCTATGTGGCAGTGACCACATTATGCAAACCAATATCAACCAACATATTATTAACAACTAAGGACATGTTTACAAGTGCATTGGAATACCAAACAATAAGCCAACACTAAAAGGTAACTCTAATGATGTCTATCTTTATAGGTTAGTAGCTAATCAACTCATAGACATACAAATTTAAAGCTTCATTCAAGTAATGCGAGGCAACCGAACTCACACATATTAGATTCAAGTATCACACACCCTACCAAAGATATAGGTGTAAAATCAAAGGAAGCTTTATATGCGAAAATATATGAATTAACAATCAAGGACTAATGAAAAGATATCAATCATGAGCATGCTAAATAATAAGACAAGACTCATTTTTTATGCAATAGAGCTGCTACTTTGTTAAATTTAATCACAGGACAAACATCAACGATAAAGGACGGGCAACAATAGTATTTACGCTACAACATTTCAGATTTTTTATTTATTTTTTAAAAAAGAAGAAGAAGAAACATGATATATCAATCAGATAGGAAAACTAAGGAAAATCAAAATGAATCAAGCAACTAAGACCATAATTTAATGGTCACAACAATTATAACAATAAAGCACTTGAATACGGTGAACTAATGGTCCTTATTGTGAATTTCATAGCATTAACACACCTTAAGAGATATGCTCAACATGAGAATATCATAAAAAATCCTAAATGGAGCCAAGCAGCAAACAAGCAGAGCAAAAAAAAAGAAAAAGGTAAAGTGATATTACTGGAAACAGAAAACTAAGGCTAAATTCGACGAAAAACAACAACATATTATCTCGGAAGAAAATTAAGGTTAGAATATAATTTTACCTTTTCGAGGGCAGCGAGACTAGGACAACGAGCTTAACCACGAAGAACTACCGTCACTGTGAGCCTACTTCGATGAGTTTCGAAAAATAAAATAACTTTGAGTCCTAATAAAGGAGACTCAAACTCTCTGTTTTTTTTTAACTCTTTCCGATTGTGTTTTTTTTCTGTCTCTCTTATCAATTTTCCCTCTGTTTCTGATAGAAAAATCCCCTCTGTTTTTTATAACAAAACTAATGTCTCCGCCCCCTTAAACACATAGAGAAAACGATCTTAAATAGATGAAGAATAGGCTTGATTTTTTTTGAGCGGGAAAATGGGTGGATTTCGAAATTCAAAAATCACCTTCCTCTTAAGAGATAAGGTTCAAAGCTGTTAATTGTCCCATCTCAACAATCTTCAACGGATTGATAATTGAGAGGTAGCGTTGGGCTCGAGGTCGTGATTTTCTGCTGAATTTCTGCGATTTTGTTGGGTTAGCAGCGATTTGCTCGCTGGTTTTTGCTGTTGTTACATGAAGAAGATGAGGCAGTGGGGTCAGGTTGTTTGCAGCGTTGTATTGTTTCTGTATGTAATGGGTTATGGAATTGAATTTGGGCTTCCTGCAATTGTTTTGGTATCATCGGCTGGGTAGGGCATTGGAGATAAGAGAATGGGTATTGAGGAAATTGGAGAAGAATGGGAATTGAGGAAATGGGCTGAAGGGAATAGGCCCATTTTTAAGAATAGGATAAGCAATTGACTAAAAATTGCAACAAGACAAATTTTCATAAATTAATTAACGAGCTTCTTAATCTTAACGACATAAAATAATTAATTCGATTGCAAAATAATTAATTTAATTACAAACTAATTAACTCGAAATTATAACTATAACTTAGACTAAAGTAAATTAATAAGATATTTAACTAAGATGTAAAATCTTTTGTGATGATTTTCGAATATTTATAAAATATACTAATTATATATACATAATTGTGTAAAACACATATATTAACTAAAAATTATAAGAAGTGACAAAACTATTTAAAATAACTAGCAAACTATTTTTTGAAATTGAAGAAGCTCGGTGATTAATTTATATTATAGAGGGTCAAAATTGGGTGTCAACACCGATTCTATGCACTTCAGACTCATGGTGAGCAAGAGGGTTCTCCCGATATGGTTACCGGTATGTTAAAATTCTTCCAACTTTATGTTTATGCTCTACTTGATCTATGTGCTACCTTGTCTTTTGTGACACCATATATAGCTTTGAGGTTTGATGTTCTTCCGGATGTGTTGTTAGATCCATTTTCCGTCTCTACTCCTAGTGGTGATTCTATTGTGGCTAAGAGGGTCTATAGAAAGTGTCCCGTCTCCTTGTCCTATAGAGTTACTTTTGTTGACTTGGTAGAGCTTGATATGTTAGATTTTGATATTATCTTTGGTATGGATTGGCTGCACTCATGTTATGCTTCTATCGATTGTAGAACTCGTGTAGTCAAGTTTTAGTTCCCGAATGATCCTGTCCTAGAATGGCAAGGGGGAAATTATATGCCTAAGGGTCAGTGTCTTTTATCTTAAAGCTAGAAAGATTATTGCTAAAGGTTGCATTTACCATGTAGTTAGGGTGAGGGATGTGGATTCTGAAACCCTTACTCTTGAGTCAGTCCTTGTTGTTAATGAGTTTTTAGAAGTATTCCCAGATGATCTACCCGATATTCCTCCCGAAAGGGAAATAGACTTCGTTATTGACCTTCTTCTAGATATGCAACCTATCTCTATTCCTCCTTATTGAATGGCTCCGATAGAACTTAAGGAATTGAAAGAACAATTGAAAGATTTGTTGGATAAGGGTTTCATCCGATCGACTATCTCTCCATGGGGTGATCCAGTGTTGTTTGTTTGAAAGAAAGAAGGTTCTCTCCGAATGTGTATAGACTACCGGCAATTGAATAAGGTTACGTTTAGGAATAAGTATCCTCTCCCGAGGATAGATGATTTGTTTGACCAACTTCAAGAGGCAAGTTACTTTTCCAAGATTGACCTCCGTTCGGGCTACCACCAATTGAGGGTGAAGGAAGATGATATTCTAAAAATGACTTTTAGAACCCGATATGGTCATTTTGAGTTTTTGGTGATGTCTTTTGGTTTGACTAATGCTCCAGCCGCTTTTATGGATTAGATGAATAAGGTGTTTAGAAAATATCTTGACATGTTTGTGATTGTGTTCATTGATGATATATTGATTTATTCTAGAAGTGAGGATGATCACATCAATCATCTGAGGATTGTGTTGCAAGTTCTCAAGGACCAACAACTCTTTCCAAAGTTTAGCAAATGTGAGTTTGGCTAAGATACATAGCTTTTCTTGGTCATATTGTTTCAAGTAAGGGTATTGAGGTAGATTCTAAGAAGACGGATGCGGTCAAGAGTTGGCCTAGACCTCAATCCCCTTCGGATATAAGAAGTTTCTTGGGTTTAGTTGGTTACTACAGAAGGTTTGTTGAGGGGATTTCTTCGTGTGCCTCTCCATTGACAACTTTGACTCAAAAGAAGGCTAAGTTCATATGGTCTGAAGCATGTGAGAAGAGTTTTCAGGAATTGAAGGATAGATTGACTCCTGCTCCGGTGTTGACCTTATCGGAATGGACTGATTGTATTGTTGTTTATTACGATGCCTCGAGAATTGGATTAGGATGTGTACTTATGAAAAATGGGAAAGTTATTGCATATGCCTCAAGGCAACTTAAAATTCAGGGGCAGTGCTGGAACATAATGTTGGACGATCTCCATTTCCATATGGTAATTGAAGTCAAACAGGAGCAAACCAGGTGTAATTCAATCCTTATTCCTAGCAATGATTCCCAAAAAAGCAAAACCAAATTCATCAGAAGAATTATCCTACCCATCACCTTGAACTAGCGGCGGTGGTTTTTGCCTTAACGATTTGGAGGAACTATTTGTATGGTGTTCATGTAGATGTGTTTACCGACCACAAAAGGTTACAATATGTGTTTAATCATAAGGATCTAAATCTTCGTCAAAGAAGGTGGCTTGAGCTATTGAAAGATTATGATATGAGTTTTTCCTATCACCCCGGTAAAGCGAATGTGGTGACGGATGCTCTTAGTCGGTTATCTATGGGTAGTGTTGCTCATATTGAAGAAGATAAAAAGGAGTTGGTTTGAGATGTTCAAAGATTGGCACGGTTGGGTGTTCAGTTATCGGACTCTACCAAGGGTGGTGTGATGTTTCATAATGGGTCAGAATCATCTTTCGTGGCAGATGTGAAAGCCAAGAAAAATCTTGATCCGACTTTGGTTGAATTAAAGGAAGCGGAGCTTAAAAAGTCCATAGAGGATTTCTCCGAAGGTGGAGATGGAGTACTTAGATATCAAGGTCGTTTGTGTGTTCCTAACGTAGATGACTTAAGAGAACAAATTTTATCAGAAACCCACCAAGATGTATCGTGCCTTACGGGAGATCTATTGGTGGAATGGGATGAAGAAAGATATTGCAGGATTTGTGGCTAAGTGTCCTAATTGTCAACAAGTGAAAGTTGAGCATAAAAACCCGGGAGGTTTGTCCCAAGACATTAGAATTCTAACTTGGAAGTGGGAAGATTTGAATATGGACTTCGTTGTTGGTTTGCCTCACACCCGGCAACAACATGACTCGATTTGGGTTGTAGTAGATCGAATAAAGAAAGCGGCTCATTTTATTCCAGTTAAGATTTTTTACTCGGCGAAGGATTATGCTAAGTTGTATTTGAGAGAAATGGTAAAGTTGCATGGAGTGCCTTTATCCATTATCTCCGATCGTGGTACTCAATTCACTTCTTAGTTTGGGAAATCCTTCCAAAAGGGTCTTGGTACTCGTGTTAAGCTTAGCATGACCTTTCATCCACAAATCAATGGACAAGCGAAGCGTACTATCCAAACTTTGGAAGATATGTTGAGAGATTGTGTGACTGATTTCAAAGGTAATTGGGATGACCATTTGCTATTGATCGAGTTTGCATATAATAATAGTTATCACTCGAGTATTGGTATGGCTCCATTTGAGGCTCTTTATGGTAGGAGGTGTAGATCTCCTATAGGAAGGTTTAAGGTGGGTGAAGTTGCCCTAATAGGTCCGGAGTTAGTACATGAGGCCATGGAAAAAGTACAACTTATTAGAGAAAGGTTGAAAATGACTCAAAGTCAGCAAAAGTCATATGCCGATGTAAGAAGAAGAGATCTTGAGTGTGATGTTCATGATTGGGTTTACTTGAAAATCTCACCCATGAAGGGTTTAATGAGGTTTGGTATGAAAGGGAAGCTTAGTCCTCGATATGTAGGCCCATATCAGAATTTGAGATGTGTTGGTAGGATTGCTTATGAACTAAATTTGCCTAATGAATTGACATCGGTGCATCTAGTTTTCCATGTCTCTGTGTTGAAGAAATGTGTTGGTGATCCGCCATCCATAGTTCCCTTAGAAATTTCGGGAGTCAAGGAGAATATTTCCTATGAGGAAGTCCCGGTTGAGATTTTAGACCGGCAAGTCAAGAAGTTGCGAAATAAAGAAGTTGCTTTCGTGAAAGTGTTGTAGAGGAATCAATTGGTTGAAGGTGCTACTTGGGAGGCCGAGGTCGATATGATGTCCCGATATCCTCATCTCTTTCCTTCTACCCCTACTCTAGCTTCATGTAATGAGTTCCACATGGTTTACTCTTTTGAGTGTCATGTGTCTCAAATATTTCCATGATTTCCTTATTTATGCATGTTCATGAAAAGCTTAAGTTTTGAGAAAATGAGTCAACTTGGTTGATTTCTACATGTTTATGTGCATTTGAGTATGAGTTGCATATAGATTTCATGATATGATGTTTTGAACATGCTTTAGCTTAGAGTTGACGTTTCCTCCTCGGATATGTGCATTTATGTGATTGCATGCATGTTGGGCTATTAGATTAAGTTCCTACCTTCCTTATGATGTCTTAAATCTCTTTCGAGGACGAATTATCCCAAGGGGGAGATAATGTAACACCTCATATTCGAGAAAGGAAAAAATAGCAGTTTTAAGAAGTTCCTGGTGCCATCCGACGAAAGCCAACCATGACCCATGGAGTGAACCACTGACCGTAGGTATGGTCTGTGGATTGGCGCCCAAATAGGCTTAGAAGACCACGAACCACAGCCTGGACCAACGGACCGTCGTTGGGTCCACGGTCCGTGGATGAGGTCTGTGGTTTAGGGCCACAAATCTGAGTTTCAGAAAATGAATGACGGACATGCAGGACGGACCGTCGGTCAAACCACGGTCCGTCGGTCTGACCAATCATTACTAGCGGCAGTTATTTTTCTAGGAGAAGTTAGGTCTTTTTCTAATTATTTTATCCTATTACTATGTCGTTTTACCCTTCACTAAGACCCCAATATAAACGTTTTAACCTTAAATTCCCCCCCAATTGAAATCATTCTCTCAAATTCCTAAAAGAAGAACAAGTCTCCTCTCCAAAATATTTCTCTCTCTAGAAAGCTTGCAGAAGAAGGATTTAACCTAGGGTTTCAAGTCAGGTCTTTATTCCTCCATTGAAGATAAGCAATTGGCTTTGAGGTATGATAGTTTTCATCCATGTATTCCTTCCATTCATGGAGTTCCCAAATTCTCCTATTTTCAAAGTTAGAATTCCCCAATTGAGTTAGGGTTTTCTTCTATGTTATGGGTTCTCCTAATTATTGATCTAGTTGATGATTTATGATCTATGATGCATGAATTGATTTAATCTCATGTTTTTATGATGATCCCCCATGAACCCGTGTAATCTTCATGTTTTCCCAAGTTATGATCATATAATGTGGGTCTTGGATTATGAAAGAAGATTATATGAAATCAAGTATGAAATGATATAATTACATAAATGAATTTCTATGAACCCATGTCTAATTTATGTTTTCTAGGCATTGATGATTGAAAGTGGATTTTGAACCTTGAAAGGTGAATTATGGAATTATGCATGTTCTTATGAAATCTATGTAAAAATTTTAAGGATGCTTTGAGATTGAAGTATCAATAATGTTGCTATTGTTGTGTTGTGGAAAGGATTTCTCATATACATATGAAAGCATGATTGTGAAAGGTTTTCTCACATTATAAGGGTTCTTAAGATTGAAAGATTTTCTCACCTAAAATGAACCAATGATTAAGGAGTTATGTAAATGATGAGACAAGATGAGAGTACCCATGATCTCTAATTGAGGCAAGATGTGATTACCAATGACCTCCAATGTTAAGACAAGAGGCGATACCCATGTCATATGAAGTAAGGACAAGAGGCGATTACCCATGTTCCTTTAGAGCTAAGATGAATATGACACAAACTAGTCCGTCGAAGTTAAGCTTAGAACCGAGTGGACAAGTGGTGATTATCCAAGTCCCATAAACTATGTGCCAACATAGGATTGTCTAGATATACATTAACTAGTAGATCCACAATAGCTAGAAGTTCATGGTCCTTACCGTGGCAAGTAGGACACCTTTTTTCGGTGTGGGGTAGACACTGGATTCCATGTTGCTAGCTCACATGGTCTTATATGTCGGTTAAGGCTACTTCCCACAAAAAAGTAAAGTTATGATGAACCAAGGTTACTTCAAGAAGTATCATAAGAATATTTCAAGATGATATTCACTTGCATTGATCATGTTTTACTACTTATGTTTTCTAACTCTCAAGATGCATGTTTTAGTTTTATCATTGTTTACTCATGAAAATGTCCTGTTTTAGCGTATTTTAAATGTTTAATGCATGGCTATCATACTTGGTACATATTTTTTACTAACGCATAGTCTTGCCTACATTTCCCCAAATGTAAGGTCTGATAGTCAGGGTTCTCAGTTTTGTGGCTAGAGATTGATTTGAGAGATTTCTGAGCTTTGGTGAGTCCTCATGCTTCGAGGATGGATTTTCATTGTTTTCAACTTTCTTCCTTATTTTCAGTTTTGGACATGATGTATGGGCTAGGCACAATTTCATTCTATTGTATTAGATGGCTATTGAGACAAGTGTTTAGACTTTCGCTTTGCTTTAATAAAACTTTGCACTTGAAAATGTTGTTTTTATTTCCTTTGTTCTATTTCTTATGTTATGAATGTTAAGTGGATTGTATGGGGCCTCTCGAGGTCCTATACGCCATGTTACATCTAGGGTGTACCCCTGGATCGTGACATCAGTGTTGCGGCTATCTATTCTGACGACATTCTTCTTACTGGGAATGACAAGGTAGAGATTGCTTCCCTCAAATCTTTTTTGGATGATCAGTTTAAGATCAAAGATTTGGGTGAGGCGCATTACTTTTTGGGTTTTCAATTAATCAGATTTCTCGAGAGTTTCTTGGTTACTCAACATAAGTTTCTTACTGATCATTACATGAGTTTGATTGTGTTGTTGTTAGTCTTGTATCTTCTCTTTTGAATTATCATATTAAGCTTGAAACTAACTCGGGGGATCCTCTACTTGATCCAAACTTATGGGCAAACTGAACTTCCTCCAGCATACAAAACCTGATATCTCTTTCAGTGTCCAACACTTGAGCCAATTTATGTACCAGCCTCGGGTCCCTCATTATGATGCTGCTCTACATGTGCTTCGATATTTGGCTGGTACCCCTGATTTGGGTCTTTTCTTCAACAGTTCTCCTTGCTTTTCTCTCGAAGGTTATTGTGATACTGATTGGGCTAGTTGCTCCTGTAGTCACAAGTCCATTAGTGGTTATCTCTTACTTCTAGGTGGTTGCCCTTTCTCCTGGAAGTCGAGGAAACAACCCACCATGGCCCTATCTTCGGCAGAGGCTGAATATAATGCCCTTCGCCAATTGGTTGCAGAAATTGTTTGGCTTGTTCATTTATTAGTAGAGTTGTGTATTCCTTCTGTTGTCCCTGTCAACACCTCTGCCATTCACATTGCAAAGAACTATGTGTTCCATGAACGGACAAAGCATATGGAGGTTGATTGTCATTTTGTCTGTGATGTTCTTCATGATGGTCTCATATACCTTCATAGCATTTCCAGTGGCTCACAGATTGCTGATGTTTTGACTAAGTCCCTTCCAGGTGTTCTTCATTGCACTTTTACTCCAAGATTGGTCTGGTTTCCCATTCCAGCTTGCGGGGGATTGTTGATACTTAGAAGCTATTAAAAAATATCAATTCTAATATACTTAGTTTCAGCTTATTGTAGTTTGTACAATAAATATATATATATATATATATATATATATATATATATATATATAACTTAGCATATTGTAAGGACAAAAGACCCTACACAGATGAAATAAAGATTCTTTTTCTCTCTCCATTCCACCAACTCCATGGAAAGATATCTCAATTTCTCTTCCGAATCTAAAGTGTAACACGTTCTATTTTTTTTGGCTCATAATTCTAAATCTTAATTCATGGGCACTTTTCAAAAATTAAACATATAAAATTAGTAAATGATCATATAATAACTATCTTTAATTTAAAATTATAGAGGTTGGTTATCAATAAAGAAGGTGGGAGATGATATAATTTTTATGCTAAAAGGAATTAATTGTAATGATCCTTTACATCATTTTCTCTGTATTCCATTATTTTCGTCATTTAGATCTTTCCTATGACGACTCCAAGTCATTTATGACTTGTTGGGACATACAATCCGTTCATTTGGTCATTCATTTGGTTTTTATGCAAGTTTGCGTGTTTTGGAGCTTTTGAAACTTGAATGCTTGACTTTGGTCAAAACATCAGGTAGGCGACCTCAGAATGCAATTCTCATGGTTTCGTTCTCTCTGGAATTTCAAGTTTAGTCTAGAAGGACCCTTGGTTCGGGTCCCAATGCTTCCATGCTCTTTCCAAGCTACCTTATGGATTTTGGCTTAGAATGGAACTTGGGTATGGGACCCAAATTTTGTCGAAACAACCTCCATTGAAAGTTTAAACCTCTCTATTGAGTATGAAATTCCGAATTTTGTGGAGTAGCATAGTTCATTTCCATGCACAGGGTTCCAAACGAATTTTGAGTCCCTATCGGAGCATTTTGCCAATTCCAACTTGAGTTGGTGCAGGTGCACCATGCTTTTGTTCACTGTGTTCGCGAAGGTCAAGGAAATTGACCACCACATTCGTGGAGCTGAATTTGCACTCGTGGAGAGCTGGGATCTTAACCCTTACGCGATCGCGGATAGGGTCCCACATTCGTAGAGAAGGGTCAGCGTTGACCTGACTTAGTTGACTACTTCAATTGCGACTCTAGGGTGTGCGTTCATGAGGTCATTTAACTGGCTTTATAACTGTAATCAGCCCATTTTCAGCATCATTTTCTAAGTTTCAAAAATCGAATTCTTGATCAAATGAGCTCCGTTTAAGCTCATTTTTTGTGCAAATTGTTGGAAACTGTTGGTGCTTTGTATTGTAGTCTTTGGAATTGCGTTGAGGGATTGTTTTAGAGGTAAATATGATGCACCACTCAATCATTTTTTTTAGTTTTCCACCCAATGTCCGGAGTCCACAATGGACTCTTTCCAAGCTACCTTATGGATTTTGGCTTAAAATGGAACTTCGGTATGGGACCCAAATTTTTTCGAAACAACCTCCGTTGAAAGTTTAGACCTCTCTATTGAGTATGAAATTCCGAATTTTGTGGAGTAGCATAGTTCATTTCCATACATAGGGTTCCAAACGAATTCTGAGTCGCTATCGGAGCATTTTGCCAATTCCAACTTGAGTTGGTGCAGGTGCACCATGCTTTTGTTCACCGTGTTCGCGAAGGTCAAGGAAATTGACCACCACATTCGTGGAGCCAAATTTGCGCTCGTGGAGAGATGCGACCTTGACCCTTACACGATCGCGGACATGGTCCCACATTTGTAGAGAAGGGTCAACGTTGACCTGATCTAGTTGACTACTTCAATTGTGACTCTGGGGTGTGCGTTCATGAGGTCATTTAACTGGCTTTATAACTGTAATCAGCCCATTTTCAGCATCATTTTCTAACTTTCAAAAATTGAATTCTTGATCAAATGAGCTTCGTTTGAGCTCATTTTTTGTGCAAATTGTTGGAAACTGTTGGTGCTTTGTATTGGAGTCTTTGGAATTGCGTTGAGGGATCGTTTTAAAGGTAAATACGATGCACCACTCAATCATTTTTTTTTAGTTTTCCACCCGATGTCTGGAGTCCACAATGGAGCTCCGACTGAATTTGGATCGCGCACTGCAGGGCTCATTCGGGGGTGGCGCTTCCAACAAGACTTTCTCCATACTCAAGGCTCGAACCCGAGACCTCTGGTTAAGGGTGAAGCACTCCCACCAGTGCATCACAATCCATGTTGGTGATGCACCACTCAATCTATTTTTACTATGGGTGCTTTGAGATAATATCATTATACTAGATATACTTTAAGAATTATACAAATAATATATCGAATTTAGTTGAATGATCACAAATGCACATGACTTGTTTTTATAAATAAATTTGACACTGCTTTTACCTCAAATATTTCCTTTACCCCCTATTTAATTATTAAATCCAAAACAAATAAATTATATACGTAATTTAGGTTAGAATAACAATACATCAAGTTAAATGTATTTGCTTAAATATTAGTGAAGTTTTTCATTAAAACAACTTCAAGTTGTCTGTATGGACGTTGAAGTCAATAAGGATGCACATTAAAGTTGAAGATACAAAATTGTGGAGGAAGAGAGGAAGGAGAACACGGGCCTGAATTTAAGTTCTTTGCTTATATTCCAAAGAAATTTAATTAGTTGATTAAAAAATTGTAGGGAAGTGCAAATAAGTTGGATCGTAATTACTACTTTATTTAATGATAAATATTTAAAATAATTATAAATAAAACAAAATAAAGAAGGTAAGTATAGTATTGTAAACCACAAGGAAGTTAGTGTTATGGAGAAAAATCTAAGGAAGGTGTATGAAATTATTCCTTAAATATTAGAAGAAATATAAATTTATAGTTTGATTAAAAATAATAAAATATTTATATTCGCTAGTGATGATATAGATAGTTTGTAGTAGACTAGTGGTGGTGATGATTGGTGTTAGCAGTGGTGGCAGTTGTGATGATGGAGGTAGTTGATGCATAAGTGATAGGTGTGATAATAGTTGGTAGTGATGGCGGTTGAAGAATGTGTGATGGTTGACGATGTGTTTGATAATAACTGATGATGATGCTAGTCGCAATGGTAGGACTGGTTGGTTGTAAGAACTGACTGCAACAGTAGTAATGGTTAATAGTGGTGCCAGAGGTGCGTTGGTGACAACAATGAATATAATTATAATAAAAATGGTAGCAGGTGTGATAGTAAAGGACAATAGTGTTTCACAACTGTAGGAGGGTGGTTGTCTATGATGGTTTGTGATGATAGAGGTAATGGATGGTTGTGACCCAAAAACTTGGGGTCATGATGACACCTACCAAGATCCACTAGTCGGTAAGCCTAACTTCTAGTTCGGAACCAATGATAACAGGCTAGGGAGTGAAAGAGAGAAAAAGACAAGTCAAAAATTCTATGCATAAGGAGATGCGTCAACTCTGAATACAAATAAGCTCACTCTCTATCTCTGGATGATACAACAGCAACATGAGAATCACCACAGATGATAAGATCTCAAATCTGGATTAGGGGAAAAGATGTAGAGTGCAGTATGAGTATCAAAACGATGGCTACGCAATAGACATCATAGACTGACCGAGCTTGCGATTGCAATAATAAGATAACAAGCAAGTATAACAAGGTAACATGACGAAAGTAAAGGCATAAATAGACGTGCATCGAGGTACAGCTACTAATGTATTAATGAAAGCAACAAAAACTATCTAAACCTAACTAGACCCCCTAAGCACAAAGGTACATACAAAGGCATTACAAAAATAAATAAACAAACAATAACCCAGTCGAAGCCCCCATAAGTCCAATTGGTACACTCAAAGGCTATACTAATAGGCAAAATTATGAAATGAACCCAATACATTGAACCTAGCTTCTATCGATATCTTACATCGGAATAGCTAGTCTTTCCCAGAATCTTACATCGAAAAGCCTTATCAGAACTTAACACTCCCTGAATCTTATGTCGAAACGACTAGTCCTCCCCAAAATCTTACATTGGAAAGCCTTATAAGAACTCAGTAGTCCCTGGAATCTTATATTAGAGAGGTTAGTCCCACCTGGAATCTTACATTGGAATGGTCACACAAATACCTAGCATCTCCCATAATCTTACATCAAATGAGCTTTATAGAACCCTAACATATTCCGTAATCTGACATTGGAATAGCCACAACACTAGTTAGACCCTCTCGGAATCTCACCTCAGTTTAGCTATAACGCAAAAAGAAAAAAGAGGGATCCTGAACGAGTCTAGATAACCACTCAATGCAACTAACCAACCATATATACTAGAAGGGCTACCAGATGATCACACCCTAACCTAGAGGATCACGTCTAGCCCCACCTCAAAACCCGAAATAGTCCTGCGGGCTTCGAAAATCAACTTATAATTAAAGCAAATCTACCAACCCTTAGCTAAAGCTTGTCTACAACAACACTAAGTCCATTCTAGACCTCAACTCACGGGCACTAACGAATATCAACAAAACATAGAAATCTCAACAATTACACGAAAATAACCAAAATAAGGTCAAGACAACACAATTACCACGTAAACCCCAAAACATGCTTGAAACTAATCTCACACTTAGCTAATTAACGTGCTAGCATAATCATAAACAAGGTCTAAGGAGAGTAATTTGTATCCTACGTCGAAATCGATCACACGTGCTCCAAAATCTATAAATCAAAGAATTTCCCTTACTAGCCACCTCTGAATAATGCAACACTATCATATTAATGATTTCAACATCAATACAGTCGTTTAGACACCCAATTCATAATAATTTAAGACGAAATTAAAAATGTGCCAAAATAACATTGTGGGATCCGCACAAAGAGTCTCAAAATTGGTTCTGTCAATGGATCCCAACAGGCTCAAGAAGCTTGTGCCCTGAAAATGGGCACAATTCGAGCTTCAAAATGCCCCGAAATAGACCATGCATCCAAACATTTAGAGTTCACAATAAAGAGTCATAACGGATGAAATTCGAAAGAAACTTATGGATATACGCAACAATCACGAGTCTACTAACATCCCAACACTATATACCAGCTAATACCAGCAGTAAGCAACAATTACCACTTCAAATTGAGTTCTCAAAGTCTTTCTATCGGGGAAATCATAATGAAATGAATGTTGAAAAAATAGATTTTAACTAGCAGTAATGGCCGCAAAAGTGAGAACTTTTCCGCTTAAGAGGCCCCGCTAAAGCAGTGTCATTATTACTAAAGTGGTTAGGCTCTTGTTGTAGGCTCCTCTAAAGTGACTCGTTGGCCACTAAACGATCATCGCTAAACATTTAAGCGATGCTAGGTCTCTAAAGCATCTATATCATTGCTGGAAATGCCCGCTAAAGAGGCTCCCTGGATGCTTAAGTGGTGTCAGGACCGCTTAGGCGGCTACACCAGCATCAGGCACCGATAATAACTAGCTAAGTCACAACGGACTCCACCCGGGTGCTTGAGATAGGCTCGAAAACCCCTGCCTACAGATGAACTATGCTACCCCACTAAATTCGGAATTCCAAACTCAACGGAGATGTCGTAACTTCCAACGGAGGTTATCTTGACAAAAAGTTGATCTTACACCCAAGGCTCCGTTTCTGCCAAAAGCCATGAGGTTGCTCAAAATGAGTCTAGAAGCCTTGGGACCTGAATCAATGGTCCTACTAGATCAATCTCGACGTTTCGGAGCTAACAAAACTACCATAATTGCATTCTAAGACAATTTACTTGAATTTTTTATCGAAGTTAGCCGTTCAAGTTTCAAAAGATCCAAAACACGGAAACTCACATAAAACCCAAACAAATTACCAGGTGAACAAACTGTCAGTCCCAGCAAATCATAAATCACTTGAAGTCGCTACAGAAGAGCTCTAAACGTCAAAATATCGCAAAATAGATAAAATGACCTAGAGGGTAATTACATGATTGATGGATGACGGTGATAGTGATGGTTAATAATGGTGATGGTGATTGTGTTGGAAGATGTGGTTAGTAATGATGACTGGTGTTTACATTTGGATAGAGTCATGGTGAAAAAAATTCACACAATAATATCTCTAAATGAAATTAAGAGTTTTATTCAAGATCTGAATGATTAAGATCTATTCATATCAAATAAGTGTTTAAATCTTAGGGGTTGTTTGGTAGAATGTATATGAATAATGCTAAATATAGTGTATTAGTAATACTTGCATTAGCAATGCATGTATTAGTTATGCTTGCATTAATTATACATGGATTATTTTTATGCATTGTTTGGTTTGATGCATTAAAAATGACATCCATTGCAGAAAAAAATTATTTACAAAGATACCCTCCACTATTATGGTGGAAAAGATGTAAAAAAGGTTTTGAGGGGCAATTGGGTCTTTAATCATGCTAATTCATGCATTAAATCTATTACATTGCTAATACCTAAAATTTCATGGTATTAATAATACACACCTTAATACACAATAGAATGTATACATTAGTTATACATAGATTAAAAAAGAGTATCAAACAAGGTACTAGTAATACTCAAGGCTAAAGCATGCATTATTTTCCTGATACATTCTACCAAACAACCCGTTAGTATAAACAAATTCACTTGAATGAAGGTAATTTAATTTACCTTTGTTTTTTCAAGAATTTGAGGTAATAAATACAATAATTTTTTAACTACAGGCATTTAATGTACTTGCATTGTTTCTGTGAGAAGTGAGAACAACAATAATGGAGTCAGATGTTTTCTTTGATGACTCGACGACGACACAACAATTGGATTGACGGTCTATTTCTAATTGTCACGTTGCGCTTTTCGAAAGTCAATTTAATTAATTTTCAAAGTTAAATTAGATTATATTAATTCGATATTTTAAACAAAAAATTTAGATATTAAAAAACTATACGAAAAGTACTATAAGTTGCATTTTTTTGCAGATCAATATGATGAAAAAATACATCGTAAAATATTAGTCAAAGTTCTTATAGTTTGACTCTAAAAAAGGAAATCATGACAATCAAAAGTGGACGGAGTTAATAATTTCCATGTAGAGCACTAGAGCAGTACCCTAACAGCTATAAATATCAAATAAGAATAATTATTTTTCAATGATGCTGTATTAAACAAAAGAAGTACGCATTTGTTTACATGCTTAAATCTTGGTCAGCCTATTTTTAAGGCACTTTGTACTTGGCTTAGATGTAATCTAGGTTCATTATCTCTCTACTGCAGTTTGACTTCAATATTTTTTTATACAAATAGGCAATATTTCCCTTTTCCCAAATCTTTTCCATGAATTCATCACTATCTTTAATTCTCTTGTAGGTATATATACTATTGGCTTCATTATTTTGGTTCTTACTCTTTTTCTCCGTTCACTTTTATTTGTCACATTCATACTTTACATATATATGATGAAATATTAATAAAACTAAAAAAAGTTGGCGTATTTTATATATGAGTTATTAATTTATTACAAAGTTACTAATAAGATATCTTGATTGAGGTGATAGCTAGAATTCTATTTCTAGGAAGAATTGGGAGCGCACTCTTGGTTGAACTCGAACCAAAAGGCAGATGTTGACAAGGGTTGACAATATCAAAAAGCCACAAAGGTAACACTAGAATAGAAACAACTTTTAGCAGATACACATTATGATCAAGTCTATATTTAAAGTGTTCCCTAATAAATGTAACTCTGTATCCAGAGGTTGAATCCGAGACCCCCTGGTAACACATTATGATAAAGTCTTTACGTACTTAAAGCGCTCCCTAACAAATGTGACTCTATACCTAGAGGCAGTGGCAGAGTCAGAAATTTCACAAAAGGTGTCCAGAAATAGCACAATAAAAGGAGCACTTCCTCATTCCAAGGAGGTAAAACTACTGGGCTATAACAACTTGTTATGTTAAGGATGTCCAAAATATGTTATTTAATCATTTCGTGTATCATTTTACTTGTATATACGATATTTTTTTCCGAACCCTGACCACCATGTGGCTATGCCACTGCCCAGAGGAACTTGAACCCGAGAACTCCAATTAAGGATGAAAGAGTACTTATCATTTTATCACGACCTTTGTTGGTGGGGTATATAGTATTAGTAAAACTAGAATAGAAGAATTATTATTATAAGACAATTAAAGTGCAGAGGAAGTGTAGTTGTAGGTTTGAGGCTCTCTCTTTGTATTTTTCCAAAGGAGAAGGCTTCAATACTTTTGGATTCATTGAATCAAGACAAAACAGATATTGATGAAGGTGTCCATTATTAATTTAATTAATGCCAGGTATTATCATACAGTGTAATATTTATTTTCATTAATTTTTTTTATACTAGTTGTATTTCGATCTGCACGTTGAATTCTTTGTTTTCTCATCACCCACAATAATAATGGAGTTTGATGTTTTCTTTTACTCTTCTTTTATTTTTTCCCCACACACTTGATGCATATAGTTTGATGTTTTATTTCTTGACTCTTATTTTTTCTCTTAATCAGTTCACCACTTTCAAAAAAAATCATATAATATTTACCAAGGGCTTCTTCACTAGGTTTAATGCAAGTATATCTACAATTTCATCACTTCCATTATTTTCTCAAATGAGAACAATGATGGAGTTAGATGTGTTCTTCGTGAGTAGGGGTGTATGGTACGGTATTAAAAATTTCAGTTTCGATAAGTTTAGTTTTTAGTTTAAAAAATATTATATCAATGTCATATTAAATTAATTCGATATAAATTAGTATTTTAAGTCTGATTTAGATATTTTGTAGTATAATTAATAGATAAACATAGTTTATTCGACTTTAAATTACATATACGCATATAATAGAGAACTATGATTTTGAATTTTCAAAAAATGTCTTAATCAAATTATACATGATGTAGAAATATTCAAAAAAAAGTGCAAGTAATTTCCTTCGTTAATCAATTACACAAAAAAGGCATTTCAATCAAAGATAGAGCAAGTAAAGTTCTAATATTTGTATATATAATATTATACTAATAGTTTATATATATATATATATATATATATAAATACAACTTTAGAAAAAAAAATATATAATACATCAACTCTTCATATTTTTCTCTTCATCGAATCTTATTTTCTACTCTATTTCGTTTACAACAATATCGTCTCTTACATGTTTATGGGTTATGGAACGTGTGTAATTATTTAATAAGTAGTAGATAACTATTTTTGATGTCCCAATTTATGTGTCAACTTTAGATTTTGAGAATCAAATAAGTTTTTTATCTACCGTAATTTTTTCATATACCATTTAGATATCTTGAATTATCAATTATCGTGACTTATAATACTTTTATGTAGTTTTCAAATACGTAAATGTTATTTCAAAAAGCTTAAAGATTTCATACCTGAATTCACGGTTAAAATTAAACTATTTGATTCTCGAAATTTGAACGGTGCCACATAAATTGAGACTTATTAGTGAGCAAATATTTAAAAATAATATATTCATAAAATAATTTTATTAATGGATTATTGCATTGTGACTTGTTTGTTAATATATTAACTTGTTGGAAACACGCAATAGAATATTAGAGTTATATTGTTTAATTTTGGATTATTCCAATAAGACTAAAATGTCATTTTCTGATTTATCTGAAACTTGATTTCCTCTCAAACAAAAAACTCATTAATGAAAAAAAAAAGTTTTTCAAGAATAAAAAAAATCATACTGTAGTATTAAAAAAGATTTTTTATTCATTTACTTGTCGAAAGATCATCCAACATGATATATTTTTGAGTTGTTAGGATGTTGCCTTATTCATATTATATGTTAGAATTTTTGAATTTATGTCAAATTTCTCAACATTTTCTTTAAAGTTTTAATTCTTAATTAACTATACAAATCATTATATAGAAAGATAGATAACAATGCCCATAAAAAAGAATTAAAAAAATTACGTTTTAATTAGTTAAAGGCTAAATATATTGAGTCATTATTCGAAAGTTGATATTTTCTTATCAATTTTTTTTAAGAAATCAGTTTTGCTTTCCTTTTTCTTTTGGGATTAGTTTTTACTTACCATTTTCTCCCCTTTTCTTTCTTTTCCATTTTTTTTCGTGCTCCTATAACATCACTAAATTGAAGTTTTTTTTGTTTGTTTGTTTACTTCCTCTTAAATATTACTAAACTTTTTCGTAAATTGGATTATGATACTAATTATGTTTTATTATATTCTTTTTGGTGTTGAAATTTTTGATATAGAGAACGTGAAATTAAAAAAAGGCAAGCTCAATGCACTAAATTGTTTTTACTATGAAAAGAAAAAAAAAACCTAAATTAACCTTAAAAAACCAACCTCAAAAAGAGGTCGGAAAAAACTGACCTCGCAAGGTCGGAATTTCATTAAAAAAAAATTAAAAAGGGACCCAGAAATCAATCTGTTTAGTGCAAAAAACTGAAAAAATGCAAACCGATCTTGGAGGTTGATTTTTTAATGCAAAAAACTAGAAAAATGCGATCACATAATTATTATTTTTAAAAAAATAATAATTTGCAAAACAAACCTTCCGAGGTCGAAAAACTTAAAAAATCCTCCTCCCGAAATTGGTTTGATTTTTCGATCAAGTTTATTTTGAATTATGAATTGAGGTCGGTTTTGACCTTTTTTCTAGTAGTGCACTATGCACAGAATTCATAGAAGGGTCCGACTACATAGGTCTATTGTACGCTGTCTTACCCTTGCATTTGTGTAGGTAAGAGACGGTTTTCATAGCTAAACTTGTGACCCCCTTGCCAAGTCTAAAATTGAATCTAATAAATGGTGATCAATAAATTTTTTGTGAGTTTATATGATTTTGTTTTTTCATTTATGAAGTTTCATGAAAATAATGTTATTTTCTTTTAGTTTTATTTTAGCGAGTGTATTTGATCAATTTGAGTACATAAGTCTAATTATACATATATCATAAAAAGTAAAGAAAAAAAAAAGAAGAAAAAGAATTGAAGAAGAGAAGAACTTAATAAAATAATGAAAGGTAAAAAAGGATTAGGATCATTTTATCCAATTCATATTTGATAAAATCATATTTACCTATATTTATACGAGTGAGATTACAATTCAATCCATCCAATTATTACCCCCTAATTCCCAAATATCGATTATATATAAGTTATCTTATGGTAAACAGAAGTTGTCGACCTATCATAGTTTTATCCAATCCACTAATCACCAGCCAGAGAAGACTTTGAACTAATCATAAAAGAAGGGAAGAAATAATAAAGTATTATATACCATTAAAGTTGAATTATTTAAGCAACCCCATTTGGGAGGCAAATTGTTACTATCTCTGAAGCCATAACACCTAAATATGCCTCTTAACTTAGTTTCAGCCAGCATTTGTGCGCTCTAACTTTAGATGTACACAAGTAGATACTTAAATTTATATAAAATTGAACAAGTTGACACATGTGTCTTATGTGACATATTACATATAGGGGTGTACATGGCCGGGTTGGTTCGGATTTTTCAAATATCAAATCAAACCATTTGTGTCGGATTTTCAAATCTATAAACCAAGCCAAATTAATAAAACTCGGGTTTTTCAACTTTGGATTTTTTCAGATTTTTTTCGGGTTTTTTTGGGTTTTTCCGGTAAAGTATACATACAAACATATAATTTACTTGTACTTCCAATATTTCTTTAGTCCTACCAAAATATAACTATCTAAGGTGTTTCTTAAGAAAATAACACAAAATATTATATGAGTAATGATGCTAAAATATCCAACAAAAAATAATAATAATGAAATCGCGTAAAACAAATATTGCAAATTAACAAGTCATAATGAAAATGATCATAAATTAAAAGTACTAAATCATGCTAAAATAAGTTTAATAAATATTAGTTACATGACTAAATATTATAGGAAATTAAAATTAGATTATGTATTTAAATAAACCAATGTAAAACCATAGAACAAATATTCAATATTATTGTCATTCTTAGTGTTGAATTGATTTTTTTTTCTTTAGTATTAATTTGATTTTGATTTAACCTTTATTATAATTACCAACATCTGTGGACTATAATCTTTATTGAACTATTTAGAATTGTAAGTTTCAAACTTGAAATAATAATATATTAAAAGATAAAAACTATGAAAAAGTATAAAAAATATTTTAAAAATATATCAAAATAAATATTTTTATGTATAAAATAAAATTTTAAAATTATATTTATAATGTCGGGTTGGTTTGGTCTCGGGTTGGTTTTTTTTAGTTAAAACCAAACCAACCCAAATATACTCGGATTTTTTTCTCAATACCAAACCAAGTCAAACCAACCACTAGTCGGGGGTTTTTTCTCGGTTTGACTCGGTTTGCGGTTTGGTTTGGTTTTCGGTTCGGATGTGAATTGCCACATAGGATGTCAGGTAGGCCGCATTTATCAACTTAAATAGTTTTATACAAGTTTAAGTATTTATTTGTACACATCTAATGTTAAATGATATAAATGTAAGCAGAAATCAAGTCAAATGACATATTTATGTATAACGCATCTCTTAATGACTTAAGCTCAAGCTTAAGCTTATATTCTACATTATCCAACAATCATTGTGTATTATATTGTATGGTCAACCCTCTTTTAGGCTCTCTGTATTTGGTATTAATTCGATCTAAGTTCATATATCTCCTTTGGTATAATTGTATTGCATCAAATACAACAGTTGACTTTTGATAACTCTATGTACCTATATAAGTAACACTTGCCTTTTCCCTTTTAGTAAGTATCTCTTCTTGCTACAATTTAATTGTCTCTCTTAGGTAAGCTCTTTTTTTGGCTCCTACATAAATTCATTCACTTACTTTATGGGTTCTGAATTTTAATATTTGTACATAAAAGAGTAGATTGTCCTTTCTCTTGTATGGACATTGATATTATTGTAATGTTCGTCTTGTATTTGAAGGTGAATTATTGTAGCAGGGTAATTAAGAATGAGTCATCGTGTGATTGACAATTCTGAAAATATGGCAACGGACATATCAAGAGTGGCTTCCTCACGGAGGCATTCGGAGAATGGATTGCCATATGTTCACAAAGTAGGCGTTCCTCCGAAAACAAGCTTACTCAAGGAGATCACTGAGACTGTGAAAGAAACTTTCTTCCATGATGATCCGTTGCGCAATTTTAAGGATCAATCTAAGTCAAAGAAATTGCTTCTTGGTATTCAAGCCATTTTCCCTATTCTTGAGTGGGGAAGGTCTTATAATTTGTCTAAGTTTAAAGGTGACCTTATTTCTGGCCTTACTATAGCCACTCTCTGTATTCCACAGGTAATTAATATGCTAACAATATCATTTCGAGCTCTTTCTATTTCACTCTTATGTTAACTAGTGTACATTTGTCTTAACTTTTCCTTGCAGGACATTGGCTATGCTAAACTTGCCAATTTGGATGCTCAATTTGGGCTATGTAAGTTCATTCTTCCCTGATCCCGAATAATAGTGTTGTCCGCGTTAGTTTGCACACACTTTATACTGTTCTGCTACATGTATATTAGGTTGATTGGAAGAAATCATCTAGTATTTTCTATCTCCACTAGAATTTGAACCCTCGACAATATAGCTGATGATTTTCACCTACTTTATTGACCGACACACACTTGTTTAGGTGAAAGACATAAACTTTTCTTCTTTTTAATTACAGACAGTAGCTTTGTGCCACCGTTGGTTTATGCATTCATGGGAAGTTCAAGAGATATTGCGATAGGACCAGTGGCTGTGGTGTCTCTCTTGCTTGGAAGTATGCTTCAGCAAGAACTTGATCCTGTTAAGCAAAAACACGAGTATCAGCGCCTTGCTTTCACTGCTACATTTTTCGCAGGCATTACACAGTTGGTTCTTGGATTTTTCAGGTTATTTCCTCTTCCTAAATATCGAATAATTACTACTCTTTGAATCTATGCTGACTTGTTTTTTCTGTTTAGGTTGGGTTTCTTGATTGACTTTCTATCTCATGCTGCGATTGTTGGGTTCATGGGTGGAGCAGCCATTACTATCAGCCTTCAACAACTTAAGGGTCTGTTTGGCATAAAGATATTCACTAAGAAAACTGATATTGTTTCGGTTATGAAATCAGTTTTTGCTGCAGCACATCATGGGGTAATTAACACAAATTCTATCTGTTCCTTTTTCATTTTCTCTTAATAGAGCTCAGATAACTCACTATCTTTATCTATGAATAACAGTGGAACTGGCAGACTATTGTGATAGGACTATCTTTCTTGGCTTTCCTTCTAGTCGCCAAGTTCATCGTAAGAATCAAAACAAATTCCTTGATGCCCTTTAAGCACAACCATCACGGTTATGTTGTTCTGATTGCCAATTATTGTTGAACAGGGAAAGAAGAACAAGAAGTACTTTTGGGTGCCTGCAATTGCTCCGTTGATATCTGTTATCCTCTCGACAATCTTTGTGTTTATATTCCATGCTGAAAAACATGGCGTCCAAATTGTGAGTTTTTGATTTAGAAAAATTACTCTTATCATAATTCTTACGTTAAAGGAAGAGGAATTTTCCTTACATTTAATCTTATTGTAACCATCAAGGTAAACCACATCGATCAAGGGATCAATCCTCCATCAGTGAACGAGATTTATTTCAGTGGTGAATATTTAACCAAAGGATTCAGAATTGGTGTAATTGCTGGTTTGATAGCACTAACGGTAAAAACTCATCATTTCTCCGACAATCATTCTTTTGAGAAGAAAAGCTTATAACAAACTTGTTGAAAAATTATAGGAGGCTGTAGCAATTGGAAGAACATTTGCAGCAATGAAGGATTACAGTTTGGATGGAAACAAAGAAATGGTTGCTTTAGGAACAATGAATATAGTTGGCTCAATGACATCCTGCTATGTGGCTACTGGTATGTCGAAAAACAAGCCTATACTTAGTAATAAATTGATGGTGGATTTTTCTAAGTAGATGAATTGAAATTGTTCGCAGGATCCTTTTCTCGTTCAGCAGTCAACTATATGGCTGGATGTCAAACGGCAGTCTCAAATATTGTCATGTCATGTGTTGTGTTGCTAACTTTAGAACTGATCACACCGTTGTTCAAATACACACCGAATGCTATACTGGCTTCCATCATCATATCTGCAGTTATTGGGTTGATAGATATCGATGCAATGACTCTTCTCTATAAGATTGATAAGTTTGATTTTGTTGCTTGCATGGGAGCCTTCTTAGGGGTGGTCTTCCAGTCTGTTGAGATAGGCCTCTTGATCGCGGTAAACAACCTGAACAATTTTTAATTTCTTTGAATGGTTGCGATTACGTACATCATAGTAAGGAACTTCAAGATTATGATTTAATACAGGTTGCTATATCATTTGCCAAAATCCTCCTCCAAGTTACAAGGCCTCGGATTGTGGTACTTGGCAAGGTCCCTAGGACACGAGTTTACAGAAATATACAGCAATATCCTGAATCAACAAAGGTCCCTGGTGTTCTTATTGTGAGATTTGATTCTGCCATCTACTTTTCCAACTCCAATTACATGAAGGACAGGTACTACTACTTCACTAGCTTAACGATATCGTACTTTCTTAAAACCCCTGACCTAAATTCATGTCATTGTTTTTCAGGATACTAAGATGGCTAACTGATGAAGATGAAATACTGAAAGAAACTAATCAACAAAAGATCCAGTATTTGATAGTTGAGATGTCACGTAAGGAATTGATTCTCCGGCTTTCTTAATATATTTTCCCTGAGATTTCAATTGAGTAACTTGCTTTTCGTGCAGCTGTTACTGATATCGATACTAGTGGAATTCACTCATTAGAAGATCTGTATAAGTCACTCCAGAAAAGAAATGTCGAGGTAAATTAATGTATACAAGTTTTTTCTTAGTATAAACATGGCTCATGTATATTTACCATTACACTTTGATGTGTCTACAGCTTGTTCTGGCAAATCCGGGGACAATGGTGATCGACAAGCTTCATGCATCTGGTTTCGCCAATATGATTGGTGAAGACAAGATTTTCCTCACTGTGGCAGATGCTGTCATGACATTTGCTCCAAAAATGGAGCCTTGAATATATTCACAGAACACATTATATTAACCTGTCTTTTGTTTTGAGTGAAAAGCATATAACAAAACAAATTGTTTAACTGAAAGAAAGTTCATGCTCTCTATATGATGGTTGAAGGGAAATTTGTAAATCTCCTTTTGGTTTAGGCATTGTAAAGCCTTTATTTATTTAATTTGGTTTTTTTTCTCCTTTCTCACATATGTATCTTTCTTTCTTTTCAACTCCATGTATCCTCTGGTGATGCATTCGAGTGATGTTTGACTAATTTACCTTGTATCTTTGGTGTATTATCAGAAATGTGTTACAAGCTTGAGAAATCCATCATACTTTTTCGTGTGTTTCAATAATCTCTTATGCAACCTAAAAAAAAAAGTTTAACTTCAAGTTATCGTTGGTGTATTATAAGAAATGTGTACAAACTTGCTCTCTTTAAGGAGAATCAAGCTCATTGCGGCAAAATCTACATCGATCCAGCAATATTACTCTTTACTTGACCCCTCTAGGATACAACAGACCAACAACATCGTACAACTCAAACAACTCCGGATTAGTTGAAGAGTTCAAAGTTACACAAAAAGAACGCATTCCTTCAACATAGAAAAACTCTTTTATATAGTGAATATAGTTGAAAACTTAAAATATTTTCTTTGTCTCAACTTTCTCTTTCACTACTATACACTACAATATTTTTTCACACTTCTCATCTTTCTTACATCCCTTCGCAAAGTAAGAAATACCACTATTTATAGGTGAAGAAATTTTCCATATAATCAATGAGTAGAATGAGGGATAGTAATATGGGTAGATTATAATGTGATAGATGTTACATAAGTTATAAAAGCTAATGGTCACATAAGTTACAAAAAAAACTAATGATCATGAGAATTACAAGATCTAATGGTCATATAAGTTACAAGAACTAATAGTCATCTTCTACCACAATTTATATCTACTAACATATGCACTTAATATTTTATTTTAATAATAAAATGCATATACACCAACATTTCCCACTCATTTTAATATTGAAATAAGAGAGTTCACCAATTTAGTTGAAAGAATACTATTATCCATAATAGAGGTGTGATCTGCATTGAACCTCCATTTAGTAAAATACAGATCTTTACTCCAAAGTCAGTAATGGTCTCAAGAAATTCCTAAAACCTGGTTTTATAAACATAAATAGCATTTATTACATTTCTAGAATTTGGAATACATCTCTACTCTTTAAAAAGAAATTAAAGACGGTAAATGATAGATGGGGACTAATGACGATCCAGAAAGCAGGATCCTCACCACAACTCCGAATAAAAAGAAATCGCTAGATATGATCAACCGCTACGAATATCACCCTGACTGGGATTTGCATAAACAAGATAACAAAAATAGGGGTGAGTACAATTCACATGTACTCAATAGGTTAGACCGGCAGAGTATAAGCAACTAAATACAAAAACTCATTTTGGCATCGGTGCCGCCAATTTATATAATAACAACGTGAATAAAGTATACACTTGGGGTTACAGGTAATACTCAACAGGCAAGTTACACAACAAAGTTGTCCAATGCAATGCAATGAGATGATGAAATGATGTGGTAGAATCAAGGTTGTCATATACACCTAGTAGAGTGTTAGTTTTCAGATAAGGACCTATGGGGGACTCGCACTCCATATACCAATCTCAAAATTTCAATATTTCAATATCTCATCAACTTTCCACCTAGCACGGGTCAAGGATAAATGTAAGGTGTCTCGTTTTCTTTCTCAAAAATAGTATTTCTCTACTTTTTCATATACCATGAACCATGATATGTTGAATGAGGATGAATGCATCACAGTACATACAACACAAGGCATAATCAATTAATCAATGATTTAATAGCATAAAGTCCCCCAAACTCAATAAGTCATGAACACATCCTCATGTGATAGGATAGTAGTAGAAAACATTTGAAATCAACCTTTACCGTTTAGAAAGCATTTCTTTTATTTTTGAGATGATCAATATCAATTCAAGCCACTAACTGGGGCATCTCAATGTCAAGTATAAAAATAGATCACACAACCCCTCACTCGGGTAATTTCTCAAGTATCACAGGTTTTCAACAACAACAATTAAGGTATCACGCGAGGCCTCCATACGTACTAAGCATCACAAATAGGCCCCACATGGGGTAACCAAGAAAGTCAACACTTGTCAGCCTCTAAAATTCATACTCCAACTCATTTCACAATTGACTTCTTATGAAAGATTAACTACTCATCTCGATCTAAAATAGAGATAGTCAAACCTGCCTCAAAGGTTGAACGTCATCCGAACAACTCTATTAGAGTACTCCCTCTACCAAACTATCATTGAAATAAGGTCCTACTATCAGGAATGGAAATGATTCATCAACAAGATCCCAACGATACCTATATTGATAGGATTATAAACCGGGGGTAAAATTGTTTTAAAAATTCTTTAAAAATCGAAAAGTTAAAATCAGATTTTTATTTGAAAAGCACAATCTACAACCAAAGAGACTCATGATTGAAAAACCCATTAAAATCAATCAAGAAACGAGCTCCAATTCATGAAAATACAAATTTTCCAACTTAGGGAAAAATCCCAAAATCCACAAATAAATCTTCGATAAAAACTAGCATGTCCCAGAAAACTTCTAACAACCTTCACAAAGATAGGTGGTGACAACTTTTCAATCACCTCGATTTTTGCTTGATCAACCTCAATACCTTTGCAAGAGATCTGATGACCTAGAACTATGCCCTCTTTCACCATCAAGTGACACTTCTTGTAACACCTCGAAAAGTTGAACTTGGAATGAAAAAGAGAAAAGGTCAATCCACGAAGGGGTTCGCGGGCCGTGAAGAGGTCCACGACTCGTCACCCTATCCGTGGAAGTTTCACCTAGTGATTGTGAAGGACCATGGACGCCTGGACAGTATGTGAAGCTTCACACGGACCGTGAAGTCATCCGTGAAGGGGGCACAAAACCCCCAAGACTCCTGTGAAGGACCACAGACACTTAGACAGTCCGTGAAGCTTCACACGGACCGTGAAGTCAGCCATGAAAGGGGATCATTAGGTTTTGGGTTTTGGGTCAACTTCAAGTTATCATATATTTCAGCACAAAATGAATTAGGTGGCCCATGACCTATCAAATCAAAGGTCTTTGAGTTCTCTTTCTAATGCCACCAAGTTTGTCTAATTTTGAGTCTGGAGTTAAAGGTTATGGCCGTTTCAGTGAAGCCATGTTGGACAGGGCAACATCACGACCCACTAGACGGCTTGTGATGCTTTAAACGGACCGTGAAAACCCTATTCTCAGTCACCTCGTCAGTTTTAAGTCGGGGTCATAATATTTTTTTCTCCTATGAGTTTGGTACTTAAACTATGTCATTTTAACTCTATTCTAAGCATAAACTATGTCGTTTCACTTAGTTTAGACGTCAAGGTACGACTCCCCAAAGACCACCCTAAGGGTCCTTGAGGAGGACCCTAAGTCTAAACCCCAAGACCCCAAGGAAACCACCAAGCTACCAAAAATATTATGAGCCACGGAAGCAATCCACGGCCAGTAGACTGATCTACGGCTCGTGGTCTTGCTCCGTAGGTCAAGGGTCCCCAAACCACCTTGCAGTCACGAACCACGCTTCAACAGCACGGTCCGTGACCCCATCCATGATCCGTGGATGGGGGTTCGTAGATTGGACCTGCAAAAGTTGTGTGGGTTCGGCCAAGGTAAGGTTATATTGGTCAATTTTTTAATTGTTTAGTTAAGTGTTTGGACGACTATTTTGGGGTTATTTAAGTATTTTAAGAGTATTAAAATATTAAAATGGTATTTTAGATTTCATTATTCACTTTTCCCCAAAACCCTCCCTCTCTCAAAATATCTTCTCTCTAAGAACTCCATCGAAGACCAAGAGAAGAAGATGACTTAGGGCTTGAAGAGGAAGGCTAGTTGAGTTGATATTGTGGATTTATTCAAGTTAAGGTATGGTGATCCTTCATCTAGGGTTAGTTTTCACCCTAGAGTCAATTTCAAAATAGATTTCAAAGATTGCAAGTTCATGAAAAAGCTAGGGTTTTACTCAATCTCATGGGTTCTTCTCTCAAACAATATTAAATGGTTGCTAATGTCATATTATGACTGTATTTATGTGTAATTGATTCTTTATGAAGGAAAAACTCTATGAACCCGTGATTTTTCTAAATCCCTAAATTATGCATTTATGAAGTGGGTTTGTTGATTATGAAAGCTTTTGATTGGGCTATGGCTAAATTACTTTGGGTTATTGAATTGTATCATTATATATGCCTTAATTATGATGAATTGTTGGTGATTTGATGATTTGTGATCATGACCTTGAAAGGGTAAGTTATGAGCTAATTGTATGTTGTAGTAGAATTGTGTTAGAGATGTTGATCCACTTGAAAGGTGGAGGTGTTAACTTACTATGTATAATGTGAAAGATATTTATGTGATTTCAATGATAGAATGATGATTTTGTATTGGGAGTTAATGTGTTGTGATTGAAAGTATATTCTCATCACTTATTACTCATGAATGTTGGTGATGAAATGTGAAGGGTTTTATAATGTAATGTTGAATATCTTGAATTGGTAGAGTAAGACATCATTTTATTGTATTGATGAAGTGATCTTGAATGAAGAATGAATGCTCAATGATAATGTTAATAATGAAGTACTCTTGAAAGGCTATTCTCAATTGTACCTTAATGAATGAAATGACGTGTTGGTTGAAAGGATATTCTCAATCTTACACTAATGAATGAAAATTGGTTTCTTATATGAAAGGCTATTCTCATCTTTGAATCTATGAGTTATCCAATGAATGTAGGGAGGAGATGAATGCTCATCCGTGAGTTGAGGCGGGGTATCTAGTAGCAATCTCTTGAGATGGATGCTCATCCGTGAGTTGAGGCGGAGTGTCTAGTAGCAATCTCTTATCCCTTGAATATAATGAATGTTAAATACTCTATGGGAACGTAGGCTAAACACCGAGTGGATATTGAATGAGATGGATGCCCATCCGGGAGTTGAGGCGGGGTATCTAGTAGAAGTCTCTTGGGGTGGATGCTCTTTCGTGAGTAGAGGTGGGGTATCTTGTAGCAACCTCCTTGTCCCATAACTATGTGCCCACATATGATAGCTAGTGGATACACTTAGCTAAATACCGGTTTACCTTAGGCAAGTAGACCAACCTTTACGATGTGGGATAGTACATCGGATTCCATGATCTAGCTCTCATGGTCTATGTCGGTTAAACGTTTGTTCCCACCATGTGAGATGTGCATTATAGTTTCTTGATAAGTTCTACAAAGTGTGGGTAGTAGTATGAGATGTTATCCATACATGGCACTAGTAGGCTTCAAGAGGGCTATAGTGAGTTCTCTATATCTTAATGAATGAATGTCCCCTTAATGAAGTTAATGAAGAATGTTGACTCTTAAATGCTTATATGTTTTAAAGTAAAGATGCATACTATACTTAGATTGTATTGAGTTACTTCCTTGTCTTGACTTATTGTATATAAATGTGCCTTATCTATGGTGACTTCAAAGGAGTACTTAGTGTGAGTAGTAGTATGGGATGCTACTCGCACATTGCACAAATATGACTTAGAGTTGTCTTAGATGTTGGTCTTAATGTGATAATGTGATTCATGTAATGTTTTTGTCTCTTAAATGCTTTATTGTGTAAAGGTGGAACGGATGAATGGTAAGTTCACTTTTGGTGACCTTAAGGTGGTGCCTTAGTGTGGGTGGTGGTATGGGACACTACCCATACATTGCACAAGGTATAACTTGAGGGTTACTTGAGGTGGAGGCTCAAGGTGAAGGTAAAGGTTAATATGTGATTTTGTTCAAATGTGAAAATGTGACTTGTATGTTGGTTGTGACTTATATTATGCCTATTTTTATCAATGTTCATGAAGTTTTACCAAAATGGCATAAACGCATGACTTCCAAAGAAAATGTCTGTTTTAAGCATGATTTTTGCATGGTCATCATACTTAGTACATTTTTGTGTGTTAACCCATATTTCTTCCCTTTTCTTACTAAAGTGTAGGGCTTGGAGATATTGGTGTTCTATGCTTGATGGATAGGTTTCTAAGGTGATTGAAGATGAAGACTTGGTGAGTCCTCATAGATTCGAGGACAAAACCCATTGTGTTTCCTTTTATGTCTTTTAATATGGTTTAAGCTTTTGTATGGGCTAAGTCCCAATATTGTATTCAAAGTATTAGATGGTTTGAGACATAATGTATAAAGTCTAGAAAGTCTTCCGTTTGCTTTTAATGAAAATATCTTCGATTGTAAAGAAAGTTTTAATTCTTCTTTATTTTTAAGTATCTTATGCAATGAATGATCTATGAGGCTTGTATAAGACCCCTTTGGGGTCGAGTACGCCGTGTTACAACTTGGGGGGTGCTCTCGGGTCGTGACACGTAGTAGGACTTATGACTCATCAGTCGCCTTTGTCATTCTACACTTAGTCCATTTTCCTTAGCATTTCACCCACGCCTTCCACCTATTGCTTGTTAATGGAACGACGGCTCATAGGTGGGTTCATCTGTCACTAAGTTCATGTTGTTTCAACACTTTGAACACTAACTGCTCCAAAACCTATTTCTTATAACATTACACCAAAGTACCATCACATCTAATAACAAAATGCCTAAGACTTACGCAAAACTCTAAGTTTAATGCATTAAAAATATCGTAAATTCACGGTACATTAGGGTGGTTTCATCTTCTGAAACCTCTCATATCTATGTTGATCATATGTTGTCAAAATAACCTCAGAAACAATCTGTGTACCAACAGTTGGTGCAGAAACCACTGGTGGTTGACCCATCTGATCATGAATAACCATACACTGATGCTGACCTAGGGTCTACGCCCCCACACTCGTCTGAGAACTCAGCGGTGTGCCTGCCGCACCACCTGGAGAAAATCTCTCTAGTACACCCAACATCCTCAGCAAAGTGTCCTGAAACAAAGGAGCTGTAAACTCAAAAGGAACCTGATCCTCAACAACTTTAACTTGTGGCTTAGGGGAGAGCTCTCTAGCTCGGCCTCTAGAGAGTGCTGCTCCACGGGCACGACCTCTAATCGGTGCTACTCTACGAGCATGGCTTCTAGCTTAGGTCCTACCCTTACCCTAGCTAGGTTCTCAGCAACTACCTCCCCCTACCACTGGAAATAAAAGCTCTAGTCCTCGACATCTGCCAAAATAACACGCGGTAACTCAACACTAGGGAAGGTAACCACACACAATAAGAAAGAATGATTAAACAAAAGTTTTTCTAATAGTCTTCACAGCCTCTCGAAGAAAAGTACAAATGTCTTCATTCCAATCCTCGAGACTCTATTTAAACTTGGTTTGTACACATGTGAAACCTATGAACGTAGGGCTCTGATACCATTTGTTATGACCCAAAAATGAATGTGATGACACTCGTCCAAACCCACCAAAACAAGTCAGCCTAAAATCCAACAATACAAAAGAAATGTTGAAAATATATCAACAATAGCATAAGTGTGGAAAAATTTAGCCAATTTCATAAACACCCCAAAATTTAGTTGTCACATGTACAAGGAACTAATGTATGAAAACAGAATTGAAAAATTTATATAATTCACTTTTTAACAACTTTAGCCTTTTGAATTCAAAAACTTTCATAACTCACAACTTTTAATTCAAGATTTGAAATCAATTTCAAAATCCAATCAGAAATGACTCGGGGTCGATAACAAGAGGAGTAAAATGGTATTTTTCTAAAAAATTCTAAAATTAACCTTCCGTATCATCACAATAGAGCCCATGTGAGGGCTGATGATAAGGTAGGGAATGTTGTTTCAAACTGATTAAAAAATTACTCTTGAGTTTTTTTAATCTTAATTATGCTAGCTTTCCAAATAGGTTTATGAGACCTATTTTCCTTGGAAAATTATTGTCCTTGTAGGTTTGAGAAACCATTGCTCGTAGGATTAGAAATTACTTGAAATTTATATTAAAAGATTATAATGGGAGATTATTGATACTATTTAATTCTTCTCATCCACAATGAAAAACTCTATCTACTTTTGTTTTGAGGACTAGACTTGACCAAATTTTATTGAATTCATGTGTTAATTCTTCTCTTTATACTTAGGAGCCGTTTGGTAGGAGGTATTAATTAAAATAAACCTTGGATTAAAATTTAGTCCACCCAATACAATGTTTGGTTGCACAATTCAACTCAAGCACACCTAATACAGGGATAACTTAATACATCATATGTGGTCTTATCTAATACCAAGGATGTCTAGGGATTACTAATCCTTGGATAAGGAATCAAATGGCTGAATTGCCCCTCAATTTTTTTATACATCCTTTAGAATTGGCAAAGATATTCACGCTATTCTGCTCTTTGGAATCGTTTGTCCTGTTTTCATCAAAGTTATACGATTTCGTTTGTATTCAAATTTTAACTGAAAAGAAATTTTCTCTCAAAACTTTTGCTACTGTTTTCATAGCAGTAGTTGGAGCTTGGCCTTCCTTACAACTTCAAGAAAAAACAGTAGATCTCGTTGGCTATTGTTTTTTCCTGTTTTGTTAAGAGATGAGGGAGGTAAGCCTGGGTCATGGGTACTTAAAATAATTTCATCTCGTTTATGACGTGAGACTTTCTCAAGTGAATTAAATTTGTTAAGCACTTCACATTCAAGTTTTAAACCACAATAAATATGGTAATTATATTATATATATAACATAATAATTCAAGGGTAAAATTGGAAAAAAATATTTTTTAGAGTTCTAAACCAAACACAAGATTAGATTAGAAACAATGAACCAAACACTTCATAAAAAATAATCCATGCATTACTAATCTATGCATTGATAATCCCTGCATCTTTGTACCAAACGACCCCTTAATGTGTAATGTGTGCTTATTAGCTCACGATCTTCCACAACATGAATACCTTCCCATAAACAACTTACTTTTTAGAAAAAGAAAATCTATTATAACGTATAAGAGAGGGGAGTTGCAATTAAGATATAGCTTACTCACATATGGCTATCCTACCAACATTCTATCCTCTCTTTTTTCCAAAGAGAATGTCTTTTTTCTTTTTTTTGACAACTATTTAGTTTTAACTAATTATTTTTGACAACTTTTTAATTTTGTTTTTTTTATAAATATGTATAAATACAAGATTAAAGAACATTAATGCATGTAATTCCATATATTCTACATATTTTAAATTTAAGACCATGAGATTTAAAAACCTTTTTGTTTTCTTAGTATTAAATTAAAAACAGACAAATAAATTAAAACAATTGGTTTGTTCATTAAATTCCATATAATGCATGTAATTCCATTAACTTGTTGATGTAATCCGATTGACTTGTGTGTGTGTTTACTTATTACGTGACGTGACGTGACGGGTGTTTAAAGGGTGATGTGTGTGAAAACTTGAAATCCATTTTTGTAATTTCCCAAATGATGATATAAAGAATTGTATAATCCAACCTGCAATTTTGTATGTTTCCAATAAAGAATAGACGAAGAGTGAAAGGCAGATGAAGCTTTGACTAACTCTCTTCTTCTTCAACGACTGCTTCACCTACACCATTCCTCCGTTGAATTTCATAATTCATATTTTATCAAATTTGTGCCAACTTTCTTTCCTCTCTCTATCTCTTCTTCCATTTGCCATTATCAATTTTCAAAGAGAATTGTAACTACCCACAAATATACCTTTTTTCCCTGACCCTTTTGCTTTAATTTTAGTCTCATTACTGCATTGACTTCACTTTTTGGTGATTAAGGCTTTCAGTCTTCTTCTTTTTTTGGGTTTGACTTTTGAAGTTGAGTGCCATTGGGTGGAGGATTCTTTTTTCTTAGCTGGGTGGTTTCAATGAAGAATCTTGGTTTTTAGTTGTAGAAAGGTGTGGATGACTGGGAATCATGGATCAGTCGGTGTTGGCGATCTGGGTATTTCTCTGCTTAATTGGGCTGCTTTTGAATTTGTCACTGGTCGCCGGTAATGCTGAAGGTTTGTTTCTTTTTGGGTTTTCCTTTTCATGACTGGTAAATATATGTGGAGTTTTGAGTCTTTAATTGGGTGGTTATGGGATCCCAATTACATAAAAACTTGAGCTTCAGTTTATTGATCAAGTCTCAGATTATATAAGTTACTTAACAGGTTGCTAACAGCTTTTGCAGGTTACTCATTGAGGCTTATTATAAATTGTTAGCTTTATACATCAACAACCCCTTCAACTTGTCATTAAATTTCATTTAGACCGTTGAACTACTGCTTATTCCAATTGAGGACTTGAACATATGATGAAGGGTTCCTATTAAACACTTTCAGTTCAAATTTTATGTGTATTCTCAAGTGCTCATTACGTAGATAAGCTAACCACATAGATTATGTCATCTCCTTTATTTATACACATCAGGCTAAACTGGAACATACTTGAGGCTTTACTTGATGTGTATAACTAAAGGAGGTGACATTTTTTTAGTGGTTAACTTATCTAGGTAACGGATACTTGAGAATACGTGCAAATGTCTTTCCATAATTTGAATTGGAAGTGTCCAATTGGAATACTTTATAATGTGTACAGTGTTCATCAGTTGGAATAAGCTGTAGTTCGACTGTTTAAGTGAAATTTACTGACAAGTTTAAGGGCTATTGATATATTAAGCCTAAATTGTTCCTATAGTTAGATTTTTAGTACTTGATGGTGTAAAAATTTTGTGCGGCCACTGTGCAGAAATTAAACACATTTATGGATTCGTCTTGCTCTAGCAGGACACAATTTTAGCACAAACTTGAAGTAAACCCTGAAAATGGCTGCCCCCATCCCCCCAAAAAAAGAGTGAAAAAAAAAAAATTGGACTGGCAAATGATGAATTATGCTGTAGCTAATATTTCGAAAATTGTTGGTTTTAATGTGTGTTGAGCTGATCACTGATATGTCATCTTTTATGTAAGACAGGTGATGCCTTGAATGCTCTGAAGACAAATTTGGCTGATCCTAATAGTGTTCTACAGAGTTGGGATGCAACCCTTGTTAATCCTTGTACTTGGTTCCATGTAACATGCAACAATGAAAATAGTGTGACTAGAGTGTAAGCTACACAAAATTATTTTTTTCTTCCTTTCATATTGTGGTTTCATTTGTGAATTTTGGTTGCTTTTTTAACACAGTGATCTAGGAAATGCAAATCTATCAGGTCAACTGGTACCACAGCTTGGCCAACTCCAGAACTTGCAGTACTTGTAAGTTAATTGAATCATTATGTCTCAAGGATGTTAAAGGCTGTTCTTTGATAGTTCGATTTGCTCCAGACCATGTTTCTTGAAATCAGTTAATTTTCTTTATTATTGTGTTAATCAATATTCATAACATAAATGTAAATGAGCATGTATATATTTGTTTCTACAGAAGGAAGTATCTAGTGTCTTGAGTCCCCAGGATGGTTTTGTATTACAAATTTATTATTGTCCTAAACAACTAAATCTCAGAACAACCCCCAAAGGGTGGCCTAGCAGTCCAAGTGTTTGAGTAACAACCTTGGACACAAGGTTTGAATCCTTGCAGAGGCAAGCGTAGGTGAATTCTTTCAATCTGCCTAAGAGTTGGTGGCCTAGTGGAAGATAGCAGGCCAGGTATTCGGTAGATTAGTCGAGGCGCACACTAGTGGGCCTGAAAAATATCTCTATTAGAAAAAGTGAATCTTGTACATTGCCATTCTGAGGAAGTAATAAGTCTACTTAAAGATAGTTAAGCGCTGTCTCACTTATTCTTCTGTACTATTAGCCGTACTATTAGTCGTAATATTACTCTTGTAATTCCTTGTCCTTTGAGTTTGGTTATTATCTGTTGTATTTTGTACTTCGATTATTGTTTTATCTGGTTATGACTACCGTTGTCTGTAGTATTTTTCCATAACTTCTTCATTTCTGTTATTTCTTTCTTTCTCCATACTGCTTTGGACTGCTTTTTTTCTTGAGTTGAGGATCTATCAGAAACCGTCTCTCTACCTCTAAGGTAGGGGTAAGGTCTGTACACTTTATCCTCCTTAGAACCCACTTTGTGGGATCACACTACGTATGTTGTTGTATCAATAAGTTTTTAATATCCCCAAACAATTATTATAAGCATTAAGGGCTATGTTTTTAAGGTGATGTATTTAAGGTGAAGTCAAAATTAAAGTAAAAAAGGATAAAAAGAAGCCAAAAGCGTAAGAGAGAGAAAAAGGAAAAAGAAAGAAAAAGTATAAAGAAAAACTTAAAAACAAAAAAGTGTTTTCCTTAAAATAAATTAACACGTGTCAAGTAATGATTGGTGCGTGAAAACACTTGCATTTTAAAAATTGGGACTGGTCATAGAAGAATGTAATAATACCAATTCAAAGTTTTTTAGAGGGGGTAATAGGAGCCCCGCAAAGTTCAAGTATCTTCTTGAAATATAGGTCTTACAAGTATTCTGAAAAAAAGAACAGTAGCTACAACAAAATAGTGCAATTATCGAAGTGTAAGAGATAGTAGCTAGTAACAAAAATTTGAGGAGAAACAGCTATAGGAGAAATACTATTACTACTAGTAAGGAATGATAAGCAAGACAAAGCTCTACTACCTACTAACCTTCTGCCCTAAGTTGTGTTCTCCACAACCTCCTATCTAAAGTAATTTCCTCGATAAGCTGCAATTGTGTCATGTCCTATCTAATCACCTCTCCTCAATGTTTCTTCGGGGTACCTCTACCCCTCTAGGAACCATCCATAGCCAACCTCTCATACCTCTGTACTGGGGCATTCATGCATCTCCTCTTCATATGTCCAAACCACCTCAGCCTCGCTTCCCCCATCTTGTCATCCACCGAGGCCACTCCTACCTTGTCCCCGATATATATTCCTATCTCTCCTAATATGCCCACATATCCACTGTAGCATCCGCATCTCTGCAGCTTTTATCTCCTTAATGTGAGAGTGCTTGACTGGCCAACTCTCTTTCCCATACAACATAGTTGGTTTAACCACCATTTTCTAAAATTTGCCTTTTTACCTTTTGGTGGCACTTTCTTATCACACAATACTCCAAATATGAGCCTTCATTTCATTCACCCTGCACCAATACGAAATGTGACATCATCGTCTATTTCCCCATTTCCTTGGATAACCCGTGAATCAAGCCTCACTTCCACGTCAGCATCGGGCGTGTTACATCACTGAACTTGCATTCCAAATATTTTGTCTTGGTCCTACTCAACCTCAACCTTCTGGACTCCAAGGTCTGTCTCCGTTCCTTAATTTTTATTCTTTTGGTTGAAGAATTGTGAGGTGGAGAGTAGCATTATTTTATACTTTATAGTGGGAATACATGCTGACACTACCTTCTTTTTTTTGGGTCAATTTTGTGCGCATAAAAATTTGCTCATGTAGCTTCTCGACTTATTAGAAGTGTACTGCCCCATCAAGTTGATATTATGAATCATCCACACCCTAATTTAAAATATCCAACCTTAATTTTTCTAGGAGGAACCAACGCATTTCTTTTCTGTTCATGTACTTGGATATTCTTTTGATTGCAAAGATGCAAATTTGACTAGTTATCGGAAAATGAAAGAAAAAACCAGTTTGGTTGGTGATTCTCCTTCTAGTCCCAATTTACCTGATCGTTTACTAAATAAAAAAGCTTTTTTTGTATTCAAGAATTAAAATTACTACAAAATAGTATTGCTTGATATTTTCTGAAGGCCACTCCACTTTATGACATTAACAACTATTATTCTATTTTACTTTTTTTCAAGTTAAATTTTATATGACAATGCTGGTCAAATTCCTTTTTTGTAACCGAACTGGCGAAAGAAGCTATATTATACTTGGAGGGAGGACGTTATTTCATAGTAGATATTCCGTCACTTTATCCTATTTGAGTTATGCAACATTATGTCATGTTTTTTTTTTTTTGAGAAGGTAACATTTGTGTATATTCATCGACCTAGTGCATGGGTTGCACTGTAAACCATATTTACAGCTTGTCAAAAAAGTAAGAAAACTGAATCTGAATCCTAACAGGAACCTAGGATATCTATAATGGATTCAGTGTCCTCTAAATACATCTGCTTGCACCAGAAGCAAAAAAGCCTGAGACAATTTAGTTTGATCTTTGAAGATCACAACTCTTGGTCTCAAAACATCTAGCATTTCTTTATTTCCAAACAGTCCACCAAATACAGGCGGGGACAATCCTCCATCTATCTCTATCTGCAGCTCCCACATTAGGCTATGGTTTTGGTGATATGAATAATTTTCATTTTACCTTATTAACCATGTATTCATTTTCTGAGGGTACATTTGCTCAGAATTAATTGATAAGATTGTTCTTTAATACCTTATATAGTGATGTTAACAGATATTTGATTTGCTCATTCTACTGCCCTATGTAATGTTCTCATTGCTACCCTTTTGGACCAGTCCTCCAGTGGAAGTTGGTGCAAATAACCTATCCTGCTTCCATTATATTGATGTTGAAGTTTTTGTGGTGGTAGTCCTCTGAACATAAAATCCTCTCAACATGAAGTATGTTAACTTGGCTCCTTATTCCCTCAAGCTTCTTTTCTTCTATTTTTTAAGAAGCGATTAATGGTGTTTTGAACTATTTTCGCGCAGATTGACAATGAAAGTTTAATTTAGTCAAATAGGACCAATTATTCAATTACAGAGTTATCTACACGAGGTAAAAAATAAACCGCCTTCAAGGAAAATTGAACCCTGAATCTTGAAATCCAGAGATCTCTAACTTGCCACTTGATCTAGGTGTTGTTTACTACCACCTGATTATTTGCTTGCCAAATTCTGAAATTGTGTGCTAAAATCACGATACTCTCTGTTTGGGTGGGGAACTTCCTTAGTTACTAGTCTACACTATAGTTATACCTTACCTATTGCTTTTAGGGGTCGTTTGGTAGGAGTTATTAGAGAAAATAGTACTGGTATCAGCTTTGGTATTATTTAATCCCTTGTTTCGTAGTGTTCTCAACCTATGTATAACTAATACACCCTATTCAGTACTATTCTTATACATAGTAAATCATGACATTAGCAATACCAGTACTATTCGTATTCTAATACACCCAATTTATATAATACAACAAACCAAATAGTCGACAAAAAATAGTCTAGCATAACTAATCTCATTATTACTAATACACCCTATTCAGTTCTATTATTAATTATACCCCTACCAAACGACCCTTTAGTACATCTGTTCTTTTTTTCATGTTTACCTAAGAGTGTAACTTGTGGAAGTAATTTACACTTCAAATGTGCAACATAATTATGCACATGTTAGTTGGCATGTCTCATCTTAAGCGGCATGGTCTGCAAATTCTCAGAATAACTTGCTAATGATATCTCTTTTTTTAATTTCAGGGAACTTTATAGTAATAACATAAGCGGAAGAATTCCAAATGAACTGGGGAACTTGACAGAGTTGGTTAGTTTGGATCTTTACCTGAACAACTTAAATGGTCCTATCCCTCCCTCATTGGGCAAGCTTCAGAAACTACGCTTCCTGTACGAGTTATACATTCTTTTTCCTTCCGTTTTTTTTCTTCTCTTTTTGCTTCTTTTTCGGTTTGGTTATTTTTTTTCAATGTTTCAAATCTTTCGCATATATATCTGAAGTTTAGTTAAATCAGAAATGGCCACCTTCTATTTTTATTTTTATCAAGAAAGCAGCGTCTATGTTAAGGATCCGTTTGGCCATACATTTCCCAAGTAAAATTTGGGGGGAAATTTGGCATATAGTGTTTGTCCATTCAATTTGTCATTATTTGGCAAATATTTTTGGCAAATAACCCAAATTCCCAAATACTAGAAAAAACTAGTATTTGGGCCAAATCTCATTATTTAGGATCTTTTAAAAATTTAAATTCTACACCAAACTTTTATCTTTTACAAAAAACACCCTCTCTATAGTAGTTGTTTGCGCTGTATTACATAATTTTTTACGTAAACACCAATGTAGTGATGAAATATTCAAAGTAGTGATGAAATATTCAGTGAATATGAAAGTGATCATATGGTTATTGATGAAAATGATGAACAATCGGCACAGGGCAACAAAGTCATGTGCTTTTTCTACTTGACGATGTATGGAATGATGCTTGTTGCACTCACTCTGAACTACCATATTGCTCCAACGAAGATCCAATTGACTTGTAATACAAACTTATGGTTAGTTTTGATAGTTTTTATAACTTTTATAAATCATATTTCCTAAAAAAGTGAAATATGTTTCCCAAATACTATGGTCAAACACATAGTGAAATTTCACCAAAATTTTAACACAAATAATATTTGCCAAAAATATTTGGTAATCTATGGCCAAACGCTAGCTAAATCATGCAAATGGGGTTGTAGTTTCTAATTCTCTAAGCAAATCTGTATGATGTTCTGTAACTTTTTTGTTAATTATGTTTACATTGATGGGTTCTGTCCAAAAAAAATTGATGTGTGGAAGCATTATGAAAATCACTACTCCTGTCAGCAAACAAACCTTCGTAGTTTGAGAGGTCAACAGGGAATATATCTGTATGATTCATTCTGTCTTTGCTCTGTAGTGGAAAGTTAGTTGATATGCTTGGCAAACCTTGTTCTTGTTTCCCAAATACTGTATGGTTGCTGAGTGAAGACCAGGTGATTGGACTGGACTCTTTTTTTGTACGACAAACAGAGATAAATAAGTAATAATATAAAATGTTAAGAATAATTTGAACCAACTTGAATAAAAATATATTCTAAAAGTATTCAATTATTATCTGATTAACAAAATTGTGCTTGCTTGGTCTCTCTCGATATAGACTCACAGCCGTGCAGCTCAACTGAAAGAGACAATTCTGAGATACTTCTCATCTTATTAGGAAAATGGCCTGTGGATTTAGTTCATTGCTAAAATACTTTATGTATGAACGGTGATTCTCAACCTGCAAACACTATCAGCAAGTTTTTCCTAGCATATTGGAATTAATCTTTCTGGAGTATCTAGTCCTATATATATAAATGTATTTGTCTTTGTCTACCTTTAGCACATGTACTGTCTACATTTAGCACATGTACTGAGTAATGAGCTCTAGACCAGTATTCGCTTTGACGAACTTTTCCTGTCTTGCTTACTCTTGATCAACCTTCCTTTTATCCTTTTTTTTTTCTTTGCTGAATTGAAGGAGGCTCAATAATAACAGTTTGAATGAAGGTATTCCCGTGTCTCTAACCACCATTGTTGCACTTCAAGTACTGTAAGTATAAAGTTGTTCCTTTATTTATCAATGCTGTATGTTGTCTGTGTTGTCTAGTTCTTCTGGGTTACTAATTGTCATTGCCTTGCAATGCAGTGATCTCTCAAACAACCATTTGACAGGACCAGTTCCAGTCAACGGTTCCTTTTCACTTTTTACTCCTATAAGGTGTGTTGGAAGCATAAATTTGTAGTTCCTTTCTGTTCCTGAAGTTACAAAAGTGAATATCTAAAGATTGAGTACCTATATTTCAGTTTTGCTAATAATCAGTTGGAAGTTCCTCCAGTTTCTCCACCTCCTCCTCTTCCTCCTACGCCCTCATCGTCATCTTCAGGTTTGTTGACATAATTTATGTTTATGCTGTTATGAAATTGTGCTACCTCTCCTTTTTCCCTATTCCAATTTAGTTTTCATGAAAATCCCTTAAGTTATTCACAATAAGGGGAGCTGGCAATGGGAAGAAAGGACAGGCCTGGTTGCCTGGGGAAAGCTGAAGAGATGAGCCCCAGACTGGATTCCCTTATGAAAGCACTTTCTTTATGAAAAAAACTACCATTACTTTAGGCACTATAAATTAGTTTTTTTTAGATCAATTATACAGGTATTGGGGTCTTGTGGTTATCCAGCATTCATGACTTTCCAAAATAAAAAATTCAAATAAGCTTGGAGAGATACTATCAACATCTTTTTCTTTGTTGGATATTAGATTTACTGTAAACTCTGAAATTCGAGTGATACGTGTGTCAAAAGTACCATATATTTTTTAGAATTGCCTGTATTTTAAAATTTAGGTCATACAAATAAAAAGTTAATTCAATCATCTTTTCAGTGGGCAACAGTGCAACTGGAGCTATTGCTGGAGGAGTTGCTGCAGGCGCTGCTCTTCTATTTGCAGCTCCTGCAATTTTTATTGCTTGGTGGCGTCGGAGGAAACCACAAGATCACTTCTTTGATGTTCCTGGTTTGGCAAAACACATTGAATCTGAGTTAATTGTACTTTCAACTTGATGTGTTCTCATTCATTATAACTGCTTTTGCAGCTGAGGAGGATCCAGAAGTTCATCTGGGACAACTCAAAAGGTTTTCCTTGCGTGAACTACAAGTTGCGTCGGATAATTTTAGCAACAGAAATATACTCGGTAGAGGTGGATTTGGTAAGGTTTATAAGGGCCGGTTAGCTGATGGCTCTTTAGTTGCAGTGAAAAGACTAAAGGAGGAACGTACTCAAGGTGGAGAGTTACAGTTTCAGACAGAAGTAGAAATGATCAGCATGGCTGTACACCGAAACCTACTTCGTTTACGGGGATTTTGCATGACACCCACTGAGCGGGTGCTTGTTTATCCGTACATGGAGAATGGAAGTGTTGCATCACGTTTAAGAGGTATCTCTTTTTTAATTTTCATGTGCTTGCCTCTACTTTATGCTCACCTTTAGGCAGGCTCACAACAACGACAACAACAACATACCCACAAAGTGGCGTCTGGGGAGGGTCGAGCATATGCTGACCTTACCTCTACCTCAGATGTCAGGTAAAGAGGTTGTTTCCAATAGATTCTTGGCTCAAGACAAAAATAGTCTAGAAAAAGACATAATTGAAGTGCCCCCAAGGCCTAGCTCAAGTGGCAAAAGGTGGAGGATTTGTGGCTTAGGTCGCAGGTTCAAGTCCCACACCATGCAAAGCGAAGCTCGGTATTTAAGTGGAGAAGGGTAGAGGGGCGGGCCCAATTATCCACCGAGTTTAGAAGGCTGTAATTGGTCCAAAGGGCGGGTCACAGACGAATTTCTCGGTTATCAAAAAAAAAGAAGAAGACATAATTGAAGTACAAGAGAAAATAGATAGCAACAAAAACAACAGATAGTATCAAAACAGTACTACAACAAAGTAATACTGTAATAGAACTATATAAAACATCATATATCAATAAAAATCGAAGAACAAGAAACTACAAGCATAGTACTACAACTACTAGTAAGGGCAACAATATAATGCACTCCTACCTACTAGTATGGATGTACTTTTACCTACTAATTTTCTACCCTAATTTGTGTCCTCTACAGCTTTCTATCTAAGGGCATGTCCCCGGTAAGCTGCAATTACGCCATGTTGTGTCTAATCATCTCTCCCCAGTACTTCTTCGGTCTACCTCTACCTTTCCTGAATCCATCCATTGCCAACCTCTCTCACCTCCGCACTTGGCATCCGTGCATCTTTTCATCACATGTCCAAACAATCTCAACCTCACTTTCCGCATCTTGTCTTCCACCAATGTCACTTCCACCTTGTTTTGGATATCCTCATCCTTAATCCTATTTCTCCTAGTAAACCCACACATCCATCGCAACATCCTCATCTCTGCCACTTTCATCTTCTAAATACTGGCCAACACTCTGACCTTACAACATAGCTGGTCTAACCACAGAAAAAAAGCCAATAGCTAATGTTAATGATAAGCCTTTAGTCTTTTAACTTTTCTTTCATAAATTTGTAACAAATTTGAAAAAGTTACTGCAGAAGTGTAAGCCAGTGGTGGAATCTTCACATAAATTTCATTGTTCTATTAGTTATTATAGTGATTGAGTTTTTTATGAGTTCTCATGATGGGTATGTATATTTAACAAGATGTCAATGTTGTTTATGACTTTGCTTGTGTTCTATGGACCAATTTCACAAGTGGTGCTATCCTTGATATCTTACTGAATATAGAGACTGCAGTTCATGATAAAATTTAATGAGCACATCTGACGGTCAAAAAGAATTAAATGTCTTGAAAGAGAATACATATTTTTATTATTGTATGAAACTGGATAAGTAATGCCTCATGACTTGGCGTTTCATGATTTAGAGTGATATTGACCCAAAAAGATCAGTTTTCTTTTTATAACTTATTCAAGCTTAAATAGGAACCTGTTTTCTGTTTGCTGAATAGCTTGAATTTATGCTCATGGGATAATTTACATTTTTCTAGAGAGGCCTGAATCAGAGCCCCCACTTGACTGGCCAAAAAGGAAGCGTATTGCACTTGGATCTGCAAGAGGCCTTGCTTACTTGCATGATCATTGTGATCCTAAAATTATTCATCGTGACGTCAAAGCCGCAAATATCTTGTTGGATGAGGAGTTTGAAGCAGTTGTTGGGGATTTTGGGTTAGCTAAACTCATGGACTACAAGGATACTCATGTTACCACTGCTGTACGTGGTACAATTGGGCATATTGCCCCTGAATATTTATCTACTGGTAAATCTTCTGAGAAAACTGATGTGTTTGGCTATGGGGTTATGCTTCTAGAGCTCATAACTGGGCAAAGGGCTTTTGATCTCGCTCGACTTGCGAATGATGATGATGTCATGCTGCTAGATTGGGTAAGCATTTATACTGTCCTGTATCCTTAAGTTATTTTGCTTCTGCTATTAATCAGCAATTTGGATTTGCTTAAAGATCGAGTCACTTCTGCTATCAGTGAACAGCCTTGGAATGCTCTGAAAAGATCAAGTCAACTCTCTCTTCTCTTCTATAAGTCAAAGTTTGATGTCTTTTTCTACTGTAGTGTTAGTTGTTGAACAGTGATGTGCTCATCCTGAAGAAATGGTGTGGTACGAGACCTGCATCGTTGCTTATTATTTATTGTGGTTTTGTGGTGTGAAAGTAACATTCATTGCAGTTCCCTGTGAGTAATTTTTTTTAAAAAAGGTTTAGATGTTTCAGGAGGATTTAACCATTCATTGCTAAAATTGCACGAGCATGTAGGTTATAATTAGAGTGGATTACTTTCATTATCTTATTCTTGCAGGTGCTTCAACAGTTAGGTTGCCAAATTCGTCCCCTCAATTTGTGACTAATCTAGAAAATGTGCATCTCCACCTCTCATTTTTGATGCTATCTGAAGATTAGAAAAATATACTTCTTTCATTTTCATTCAAATAAGTTAAGGTGTATCTGCAACTGCCATATTAATGTCACTTCAGTCATGTTGTATTCGGGGTTAGATATAGTAAAAATTATACTTTAGGACAGGTACTCATTCAGGAGCATCCTTGAGGAAGGGTAGTCTTATGTGGGATCTCCATCCTCAAACTGTTAGGAAGTGACTATTAAAAATAAAAGCTTTTCCGAACCTCTTGTGTCTCTCATGGATACAAAAACTGTAATAGCAACATGAACACTAATAGACAGCAATGCCACTAATGTCAATCAGAAACACTTGGCTGTGTTTGTGCCTCATGCACTGATGTGCTGTTTTCTTAGTCTGTCTTCAGATCTTACCAGCTTTTCTAGTGACTGTGCTCTTAGAGATGGCACATATGGTTGCATGCACGGCTATTATTTGACTTATAACATTCCACTGGATATTCAGGTGAAGGGACTCCTGAAGGACAAGAAATATGAAACATTAGTTGATGCAGATCTTCAAGGTAATTACAATGAAGAAGAGGTGGAACAGCTTATTCAGGTAGCTCTACTTTGCACGCAGAGTACGCCTACGGAACGTCCAAAGATGTCAGAAGTTGTAAGAATGCTTGAAGGTGATGGCCTTGCTGAGAGGTGGGAGGAATGGCAAAAGGAGGAGATGTTCCGGCAAGATTTCAACCATGTCCACCACCCCCATACTGATTGGATAATAGCCGACTCCACTTCAAATATCCGACCGGATGAGTTGTCAGGGCCAAGATGATCTTTCATTTATTCTGCCATCAGCACATATAGGACCGACTCTTTTGAGGGAAAATCCTCTTTGTATCCTTGTATCTGTAATCGGTATATGTCATCTTCTTTTTTTTCTTTCTTTTTTTGGGTTAAATGGTATTTGTCATCTTTGTGCATACCATTTTCCTTCTTTTTTTGTTTCAGTCAGTTATATTGTATTTGATTATGTCCAAATGTGTATAGGTGATTGGGTCATTACAACAGGTCTGAACATGAAAATCAACTTATAGCAGGAATGGCTGTAGAAAGCATCTTTGCACCTTCTCTTTTTCTAATGTATCAGATAGAGTGGCGTTTGATAAAGAATAAACACTTTGTAAACTTAAAGTAATCATAGTTTCTTTCATGTTCAGTGACAGTTTGTCACCTCTTCTTGATGGCTGAATTTTGTAGTAATATAGACCAATAAAACATTATACAGATGCTAATCTAGGAGATGAACTCAAAGAAGATGATAGCCAAAATCAGGGTTATAATTGAGAATTGAGGCTAGATTGAATGCAGAAGAGAGAGAATCAGATAGTATTTCATGAATGAATCCAATTACATGTAATGGCTACATTTATAGAAATGAAAACTAGTAATTGAAATTTGGAAATCTAATGGTTGCAGTCTAACAACTTTAAATATTTCTATCTAATGTGTATGTCACCTATCTAACTTTCCAACTCAGCTAGTTTACTTTTAAACTTTGCTTAGATTTGTATCATTACCCCCAAGGATGAAATGTGGGGAACCTGTGCTGCAACTTCGATACATATTCCCAACCAACCTGATAGCATCAATATCAGACCATTTCACCAAGACTTGGCCAACAACCTTGTTTACCCCTCTTCACTAATCTCCTTTCTTTGACAACATTAGGGACATATCAGTAAGGGCTGGAAAGATGAAAGACTGTAGGATGGTTGATGATTGTTGGAACCTCAAAGGCATCTCTTCAATTGTGAAACATGGAAAACTGGATGGATAAAAACATCAGATGATATCAACAACCTATAGGCAACTGCTACAATTTTAGCATCAATAGCATAAGGGCCAAAATATTTAGCAGCCAATTTAGGAAATGTCCTCACAACAACAAAAAATTGTCAGGCTGAAGCTTCAAGTAGACCCAATCTCCCTCTGAAAAGAACCTATATCATACCTATGCTTATTAGTTGTATCCCTCAGTCTCTACTGAGCTATGAGCGTATAGAATTTCAATAGCTGAATAATGGATTCACTAGCAGTTAAGGATTTGTCCACCATATAAGTGACAACTTCACTAACCAAATAAGGGAGATGGATAGGAGGTTTATGTCCATATAGAACCTCATTGGGAGTACACTTAAGAGTTGTAAGGTCTGTAGTATTGTACCACCATTAGCCAAGGAAAATAGGAAAACAACTCTATAGACTAATTAGAGCAAAAACACCTCTAGTATGTTTCTAATGTTCTATTCACTACTTCTATTTGACCATTAGTTTGAGGATGATAGGCAGTAGACCTTTGTAACTGAACACCCTGTAAAGTAAACAGCTCTTGCCAAAAGGTACTAAGGAATTCTTTATCTCTATCACTAGTCAAGGTGACAAGCATCCCATGGAGCTTAAAGACATTGCCATGGAAGTTTATCTCAAAAAAAATAAAAAGACATTGCCATGGAAGCATTGAGCTACTGATTGAGCAGAGTAGGGATGGGAAGAAGCCATGAAATGCCCTCACTTTCTTAATCTGTCCAAAAACAACCAAAATAACTTCCTTACCATTAGACTTAGGCAGGCCCTCAGTAAAGTCTAAGCAAATGTCAATCCACCCACCTTTAGGAATTCGGAGAGGTTGTAATAACCCTAGGTTTGCTGCAACATCATATTTATGTCTCTGACATATATTACATCTATTAATGAAATCTTTGATATTCTACACAAGATGTTTCCAATAAACTAGTGGTTGTAACCTCTTAATTGTAGAATCCATGCCCGAGTGACACCCCGAGTAGAGTCATGCCAAAGTGTAGTGGTGTTCCTCCTTAGGTTAGGATCAAAATCAACCACCAGTCTACCTTTCCATCTCAACTGCTTGTTATGCCAAGTGAAAGACTTATAAGACACTATCTGAACCTTAGCAATAATCTCTTGTAAGGATTGATCAGTAGTCCAAGAAGCCTTAATTTAATCTAGTCAAGAATCATGAGGAGTGAGCAATGAGAGTGCCAACAGTTGAACCTTATCTTTTCTTGACAAAGCATCAACAACTTTGTTCTAAACTATTGTCAATGGGTTTGCAAGATGAGTTAGTAAACAGCCCAGGAACCATCGAAGAGGCTTACAATGGTCTCGACCTGGACGAAGAGCAAAGTGATGATGATGCGATGTCTATAATCTAGATGGACGACAATGAGAACTTTGCTACACAAGCGGGGGAGAATTTACAGTTGGAAGAGAAGGAGGAGAGGGATGACACAGTAGAGGATATGTTACCTCTAAACTCAACGGTGGGTGAAGGCACAACAGAATCTGAGAAAACGATTCCCATGTGGGTTCAACAGAATATAATTGAACTGAGTAAGGAATTTGGAGTCCACTTTCAAGGCTGTGAGGAGGCGGCTTTGAAATTGTTCATGAAAATCGATGACAAAAAACAAGTAATAAATGAGATATCAGGGGCAATAGTGCCAATGACTCCAAAAGAAAAGATTGCAAAGGAGCTTAAAACCCTGGAACCAAGCAGGAATTTCATTAGCTTTGGAACAAGAAGCATAGGGGGTGTTTTGTGAGCAATCTTAATGAAGGTTAACATAGTGTCATGGAATGTGAGAGGCCTCAATGATCCTGGGAAGAGGCTGATGATCAAGAACATGGTACACAAATGGAGGGCAGATGTCTACTGTTTGCAGGAATCTAAATTGAGAGGTGACATAGGGGAGAAATTAAGGAACTATGGGTGAATAGAGGGGTAAATCACACACAATTGGAAGCCAGAGGTACCAAAGGGGGGATTATCATTCTATGGGACAACAATGTATGGGAGGGAGAAGCTTGTAAGGTAGGGGCTTACTGTATTACTGTAAGATATAGGGGGAAAACACAAAATTTCAGCTGGCACCTTTCAGGTGTCTATGCTCCAAACAACAGAGAGGAAAGGGAAGAGATTTGGGGGGAACTAGGAGCAGTAATGAGTCTATTTAATGGCCCTTGGGTGATTTCAGGGGATTTCAATGTTGTGAGGTTCCCTTCTGAGAAGAAGAATTGTAACAAAATCACCAAAGCTATGGAGGATTTGTCAGACTTCATTGAGGACATGGAATTAGTAGACCCACCACTCGTAGGTGGCAACTTTACTTGGAGAAAAGGAGATAGGCATGTTACACCAGCAAGATTGGAGAGGTTCCTACTTTTAGAAGAATGGGAGATATCATTCAAGAAAATCAAACAAACTCTTATGCCTAGAGTCACCTCAGACCATAACCCGCTGCTACTAGAATGTGGAAACTGGGAGAGGTCACAATCTTATTTTAAATTCGAAAATTGGTGGTTGCAAACTTAAAATTTCAAAGAGAGAGTTAAGGGGTGGTGGGACTCTGAAATTTTTGTGGGTAGAGCAGATTACATTCTAGCTTGTAAGATGAAGACTCTCAAAGTAAAACTGAACGAATGGAGCAAAACTGTACAAGGTAATCTAGGTTTACAGAAACAGAACATCTTAAATCAGCTTTATGAGTTAGATATGATCCAGGAACAAAGGTGCTTGTCTGTGGATGAATCATATATGTGGGTTGTCCTGTCAGTAGAGTTTGAGGAAGTGGCAAAAAGAGAAGAAGTAGCATGGAGGCAAAGATCCAGGGCTATATGATTGAAAGAGGGTGACAAAACACAAAGTTTTTCCACAGAACAGCAAACACAGTCGCAAGAGATACAACAACATTGACAGTCTTCTGATTAATGGAACTAATGTCACAGACTCAACAACAATTAGGGAGGAGATCACATGTTTCTACCAAAACCTTTACAGAGAGAATGACACTGGAGACCCCAATTCAGCCCCAAAGAACAAGTTGTGCTCAATGAAGAAGAAAACCTTCTTCTTCAAAGTCAATTTGGGGAACAAGAAATTAAAGAATGTGTTTTTGATTGTGCAGGAGACAAGGCTCCTGGTGCAGATGGTTTTACCATGGCTTTTTTCATACATTGTTGGGATGTGGTGAAGGTAGAGGTGATAGCAACCATTCAAAACTTCCATAGTCAAGGCTATTTTGAAAAAAGTTTTCAATGCTACATATATAACTTTGATCCCAAAAAAGATAGGGGCAACAAAATTGAAGGACTTTAGGCCCATCAGCCTGATAAGCAGTGTCTACAAGATCATATCCAAGGTCCTAATAGAAAGACTCAAGAAAGTGATGTCAAAGCTGGTGGATACACATCAATTGGCATTCATTAAGGGCAGGCAGATCATGGATGCCATACTTATAGCCAATGAATGTATAGATGTGAGGAAAATAACTAAAATTCCTGGGATTCTATGTAAGTTTGACATAGAAAAGGCCTATGATCACCTCAACTGAGACTTTATATGGTATACACTAGAGAGGATAGGCTTTGGAAATAGGTGGATAAATTGGTTGAAGTACTGTGTGAGAACAATCAAATTCTCAGTTCTAATAAATGGTACCCCATTTGGTTTCTTTCCCTCTGAAAGAGGATTAAGACAAGGGGATCCCCTCTCCCCCTTTCTTTTTATCCTAGCTATGGGAGGACTAAGTGACATGTTGAAAATAACACAATCAAACAACATGATCAGAGATTTCTGGACGAATGATAGTGACACCAAGGGTTTATCTATCTCTCATTTGCAGTATGCTGATGACACCCTAGTGTGTTGTGGTGCATAGGAAGATCAACGAAAGCATCTAAGAATCATATTTATATTGTTTGAAGCTGTCTCTGGACTACATATAAACTGGAGCAAAAGTTTTTTCTACCCAGTGAATGAAGTCCCAGAAATCAACATATTGGCTGGCATCTTAGGAGGTAAAGTGGGAGAAATGCCTACCACTTACCTAGGGATGCCTCTAGGTGCAAACAGTAAGTCAAAGAACATATGGAATGCAATGGTGGAGAAGTGTGAAAAAAAGCTGGCAAATTGGAGAAGTCAATACCTATCATTGGGTGGAAGATTGACACTAATTAATAGTGTGCTTGATGCTATGCCAACCTACATGATGTGTTTATTCCCTATGCCAGGTTGTGTTTTAAAGAAGTTAAAATCCATCAGGAGAAACCTTTTATGGCAAGGAAATGGAGAGGGGGGGAAAGAAATATCACCTGGTGAAATGGGAAGTGGTGATAAACAACAAAAAAAAAGGGAGAATGGGCATAAAGAATCTCAAAGTTCAAAACCAGAGTCTCCTTTTGAAGTAGTTGTGGAGGTTTGCTTCTGTAGATCAAGGTCTGTGGAAAGATGTTATAATCTCGAGATATGCAATGAAGGACTCATGGACTACAAAGGAAGTTAGAAGCCCTTATGGGGTTGGATTATGGAGAACAATCAGGAATTTGTGGCCTAAAATATGGAGAAATTCAAAAATTGATATAGGAAATGGAAGGAAGACATTCTTCTGGAATGATGTGTGGGTTGGACAACACTCTCTGAAACAGTTGCATCCTGAGATTTTTAATCTGAACCAACAGAAGGAAGCAACAGTAGCAGAAGTCAAAGACAACCAAGGATGGAACCTATCTTTTAGGAGAAGGTTGAATGACTGGGAAATAGACAAATTAGCAGATTTTTACAAGTTTTTGGAGCAGGCAAATAACCTTGACACAAAGGAGGATAGTTTACAATGGTTGAGGGCCAACAATGGGAAGTTCACAATAAAATCAACTTATAGACATTTTGACAGGCCAGCTGAAATGTTGTTACCATGGCCTTG